>OZ035880.1:52718022-52770315 GCA_964034835.1 Muscina levida | reverse complement strand
CTAAGAACGTGATCTTTTGAAATTCTTGAAAAGTATTTACGAGAACAGTGGTAGGCATAACCCAACGCACATACACAACAATATGGCGTGCTAGAGTGCGGTCCAACAAGAAGCGTTAGTACAAGTAGACTGTTTTATATACATATATGTATTATATAACTATTCCTTATTTCATTGCTGAACACAAATCTGTATGCAACATTTCAAACCGCCGAACCTTTTCAAAAGTGGGCGTTTTTTTTACAAGATTCAAAACCAAATCCTAAAAAATAACTGAATCCAAAAAAAAAAAATTATTGCAAATCATTGGAAAGTAATTAAAATGTTAACATATTTAACAACAACAAATTTTTTTGTTATATTGCCAAGCAACAAACAACTTCTCCAGCGGCATAACACATGAAAATCTCAACAACAACAAAAAAAATAAGGAAACCCAACCGCAAACATTTAAGACATGATGATGGATTAATTTTCTATAAATCATATACGTTCACAAAAAAAAAACAGTCTATACCAACAAACATCATTTTATAATAAAAAGCCGCCACAAGGAAAGATGGATTTGTATTATTGTGATTATTTATATGATTGGTAAAGATTACAAAGCAAAAAACAATAATAAGAGTTCATACGAATATTAGTTGTTTCATGCAAACGAACAACGAACACAAACATTTTTGCTGAGCTATAGCCGCAACAACAATTGTTAATTGTTATGAATTCATAACAACTACAAAAAAGTAGAAGCCGCCTTTAAAAGAAGTAGGACATATAGGTATGAGAAATGAAAAATACTAATTCTGTTAAACATTTTAATTAACTATTAAGAGTAAACCAAATTTACCAGTATTGAGATGTAAACCTAGTATGCTTCGCTACTTATTTGAAATAATTCAAGTGCATCCTTTGAAACACTCAAAATAAATCAAAATTCATTTCAAACATTTAAGGGGAGTTGTTTTCCTTTTGGGGTACTTTCATTATTAGTCCTTTTTTGTGCCTTTCTTTGTTTGTTGTTATTGTTTATTGATTTGTTTGCTATCCGTATATATTAACCCAAACACTGTGGCAACCACTTGAGCCTATATGCCACTTCTCTTTGACACTTACACGCTGATTTGACACGTGTCAAAACTTCCGTCAAAGTTGTGTGAAAGAGTGTGGGGGCAACACCATGCTAAGCAAAATGAGACGCAAAGAGAATATCAATCAATTTTTGTTTCACATAAGGTGGGTAGGGCAGGAGTGTGACCGCCAATAATGAGAGGAATAAATAGAAAGGAAAGGAATAAAAAGGAATTTGGGTAAAACTTTTACAAGCTCATATATAGATAATAGAATTCATATATAAAAACATAGCGCTTAAGAAAATTTAACCTATCTAGCTGCAACAAAAATATATTTATTGTTGTTATTATGGTTATATTTCTATTAATTTAAAACATATTAAAGTTAAGTATTTTTTTGTTTCTTTGCACAAAAATCAACATTTCGTTTAGTTATAGCGGCCATTAAATCCATCAGTTTATTGGCATAAATGATGAATGAACATTTATTTTAGTTTTTAATAAATGATTTGAAGTGTTCTTTAATTAATTGAAGTATTTGTGGTATGTTTGTTTTTTTTCTGGCAAGTTATGAAAAACATATATCGTAAAAAAATGAGCGCGAAGCGGTAAAACATTACTTTAAGATATTTATTAAACTAATTTGTATTTATAATTATTAATTTTATGTTCAATGTTTTGCATTCTCAAGATAATTTCATTGAGATCATTTTTTCGAAATCAATTTTTGTTATTTGAAACTTTTATATCCAAAATATCGAATCATATTGAAATATATCTTGATTCTTGTGGTTTCTACATTAACAATTCAATGAAAATTCTGTACAATAAACAATCAATCGTGGTATTCTTAAATATATGTTTAACTACACCATTTCCAATTGAAATTCAAAAAAAATCAATTAAAATTCAAATATTCCATTTCAAATTAAAATCTCTTTAATTGATATTCCAAAAATCCATTTGAAATTCAAAATATATTAATTCAAATTCAAATTTTTCATTTGAAATTCGATTGATATTCAAATTGATATTCAAAATTCATTAATTAAAATTCAAAAATCGGCATTTGGAATTCATAATTTGTCAAATGATATTTAAAACTCGTCATTTGAAATTCAAAATATATCAGTTAAAAGAGTTTTGAAGATTTTTGATTTTGAATTGAAGAATGTTAAATTTCAAATGACGAGTTTTGAATTTTAATTGACGAGTTTTGATTTTTAATTGATATATTTCAAATTTTAAATGAAAAATTTGAATTGATATTTTTTAATTTCAAATGGAGTTTTTGAATATCAATTGACGAGTTTTGAATTTCAAATGGAATGTTTGAAAATCAAGTAAATTTTTTTGAATTGCAATTGATTTTCTTTCAATTTCAATTGGAAATGTTGTAAAGTCATCTTTAGTTTTTAATCGCCGATCTGCTGCATTTTGTTTAAAACATGAAAGCATCATGTGAATGACTATGGGTTCAAATCACGGACACAATCATCTAGCTTTATTTGAGCAACGATCAACACTTTGTGTAAGACATCATTATGATTATTCGAGCGACAAACCAATCGACATATCACGGTTATAATCCCCCTTATAATGTATGTCGTAGTCACGTCGAATCTTTGTCGTTTTTCAAATTTGGCATCGCTGCAGTCTTTTCTGATACTGAAATACCACTTGTTCTTGCTCCTATCATGTTCTTCTATATCGAATGATGAAAAAATTCTCAAAACTAAACATTACTGTTAACTATTACCAATTTTATTCAAATACAAAAAAAGCAATCGATTGTTGTCGAAAGTTGACTACGACTTACATAATAAGGGAGAATTATCTTAAAATATGAAAAATCAGGGAGTCTTACAAAAATTTCCTTTTTCCCCCTTTACATCCGATAAATGAGATATAGGAGAGCTTTTTACATATGAGTGAGTTAATGAGTAAGTTAACTCCATTGTATTTTTAAACTCACACAACAGGACCTACAGTTTAATGACGTTTTCGAACGTCAGCCTTGTTTGAATTTAATAGACATGTCAAGTAAATAGGACTACTGATCAAAGAAATGTTGATGACTAAGAAGGAACTCGAACCCAGATCAATCACATTGTAATACTCGAGAGTTCGAGTGTTTTATACATCTTGCAACGGCAGTTCCTGAAGTCATAACAGAAGAATGCGAATTCGAGAAATCTACTTTAGCTGCATTTCAGATTTGAAATTGAAATTTATTATTTATTAGAATTTATTCATATGTTTATTATATAATTTTGAGCAGCTAGAATGATATCATTCTCGAATCATATATCATTCGTATTTTATTCGAAACGATACTCGCCAAAGATTCGGGCGTGATATCGCGAGCGGGAGAAATTCCAAAATTGAATCGTAAATGCGATTCTTTTACGATTCCAAAAGGCGTTTCTATTACGAATCGACAAAGCGATTCTTTTACGAATCAGAAATATGAATCTATTACGAATCGTAATAACGGGATCCTTTCAAGTTACAATATCTATAAAGCATCCTTTCTTCAGTTTGGTTTTGAAATATATTTGTATTCATCTGTTGTCACGCGTAGTTAAAGTTTCTAAAATTAAAATTATTAACGATCTGTATTGCAAATCACAGATGCCCAAATAAAATTTTAAAAATCTTTTGCCTTGCATGCCAAAAATTAAAGCAAAATTAGTTATGAATTTACCAATTACTTATTTAAATGAAAAAAGTGAAATAATCGAATTTTTATTATCTAAACGATTGGTAACAGAATGGCTTTTGCCATACGTTAACGAATGTTCACCAGCGATTCGATAATGTTATCATTTTCAAATGTATTTTATAATTCTATCGAATTTTTATCGTTTTTACGATTAGTAAACGAATAGCTTTTGCGATTCGTTTGTGAATGTTCACCAGTAATTCTATAACGTTATCATTTTTGAGTTCGTTTTAGAATCGCTTTAGCAAATTGCCAACGAATGGTTAGCAAATTACCCCTTGCCATATGGTTTGTCGGGAAGTCCTAAATCGGATCCAATATACCATAAAAAATATGCAAAATGTTTAATATTTTTAAAAGTTTTTTGACTTTCAAAATTACGTCTAAAACAATGAGATTATGTTCACATCTAAGGATTTGTTAAAGTATCTATTACTATTGGAATCAATATAAAAGATATACTTTAAAAAATACTTACATTTTTTTGCTTGGTAATCTATATCTTATCGCATTTATATTTGTTTAACCTATTTTTTATTGTTTATATTCACACTTTGTATATCTGGCAATCCTTTCATTTCCCACATCTATTGTTGTTTACAAGATTATAATTCTAAAGCCAAGATTTCAAAAATCACCTTAACTTTTCAATCTCTTGACTTGTTTTTTTCGCTCAGCCATTCAAACAATGAACAAACACAACAAACATAAAAACAAATATTTGCAGTTAATCCTTAGACTCAAATAAATCTAATTCTAAGTCAATGGTTTGATCTCCCTCTCTCTCTTTCTCTTACTTTCTTCTAAGTGTTGCAAATATCCTGAGTCATGACGACTGTCTTGACCACATTGAAACAGGTAGCTCTAGCTTACACCTTACTAGTAAGCTGTAACTTTATGACTTCTGTGCGAGGGGAAATCCTCTTAGAAGTCAGTGCAAACGCCTACGGATTATGGTTTATGTATATCCTCCGGGGAAATCCTAGCAGCTTTTGCTTCCCTCATTTATGATCCCTTACTTCCGTTTTGTGCATTTTGCTAAATATTTTTAGTTTTTGTAGTTTTTGAATCAAACTTACCTGTATGTGTTCTTTTGTGTATTTTTAGATTTTCACTGCGGGCAAAAACTTTACCGCATCCCTGGTGAGGGCAGGCGAACGGTTTCTCGCCCGTGTGTACGCGTATGTGATTGACCAACTTGTACTTGGCCTTGAAGGGACGGCCATTGCGAGAACAACCAATCCAATAGCAGACATGTGTGGTGCATTCTGGTCCCCCCACATGTTCGACGGTCAAGTGCGTAACGATCTCATGCATCGAGTGAAAGATCTTGTTGCACGTCTTGCGATTGTTGGGCTGGCCGGGTTGATCGGGATCTATCCATAGACATTGCATTTCTTGTTTGATGGCCGAAGCGGCGGTGGCGGGTTGATGACGCATATAACGCAAAAATGCTCCCGCACCGGCGGGATGCATGCCCATGTGCTGGGCATGGTGTGCATGCATAGCCGACGGGAAACTGGTGTGATGCTGCGCATGGGCGTAAGGATGAGTGGCATAATCGGTCATGCCCATGCGCATTTGGTGCGAATGATGATGGTGGGCGGCGGCCGCATGATGGTGTGTGTGGAAGGGGTGATTGCCAAAGGAGCCGGTCAAATCCGGATGATTGGCATGGGTGGCAGGAAATGTGGGGAATAGCATAGAATCAGCGGCGGCCGATTGACCTACAGCCTGTGCCGTAGCCGTCGAAGACATATAGTCTTGTTCGGTACGACGGCCTAGCAAAAAGTCGCGTGAGGAATATGAGCCCAACTGGGTGTTGAAGGGGGCATAGCCACTGTTTTGATAGGCGGAAGAGGGAGACGACATATCGCTGGATATCCCAGAGGACATGGCAGAAGACATTAGGCCGCTGCTATCCAATTGCTGTGACTGAGGATCGTCTTGTGACGACTGTTGCTGTTGCTGCTGTTGTGACAGCTGTTGCTGGTGGGCATTAAGATCCGTTTGTTGCTGGCCGGTGGTGTTGGTGGGGGACATGCGTATGCCGTAGGTGGCCAGGTGATGTTGCGACGTGGTCGTGGGGTCAATGAAAGCGTTCATCATCATTTTGAAATGTTTTGATTTAAAGTATTTTATTGGGGTAGAGTAATTTGCTCTCAGTTAGACTATCTGTAATCTTTGTTATCAGACAATAGGTATTCACACAATTTCTATAAATTTTCACAATTTGTATAAAATTCTCTTAAGAATTTCTATAGATTTCTGTATTTTTTTTCGGTTTGATCAATTCATTTTTTCTTCACATTTGTTAATAAATTCCATTATGTTTTCACGAAAACTCTCACACACTTTAAAGTAAAGTAATTTTTTTGGCTAAAATATTATTATTAGTTAGAAAACCGTTAATAGTGCCGTAAGTTATAATCCGTTCGTTGTTTGTTATTCCGTATTTTTTTTTTTCTTTTATTTTTGTTGTGAGATGCTTTAGCTCTCTTTTTGTATTTAAAAGCAAAAATTAACAATACGCGTTATAGCGAACCACAGCATGCATGGGCAAGCACAGGGCGAAAATCAGCTCGACTCTCGACTAAACTTAACGTTACAAGATGCGCAGCAGGACTGAACTGACTCCTGAAATATTTTACTCAACAAAGATGTGAACACATTCGAATGTTGTTTAACGACCCCTGTGTCTTCAACACACTCGGGTGGTTGCCTCGCTCTACACGAGTGCGTGTGTTTGTATGCCTTAGTGTGTGTGTGCCCACCGTGTTGTTGTTGGTGTGCCTGTGTGCGCTCACTGTTAATGAAGCAAAGATGACGACGGCTCTACAGAGCGCGCGCTATATGATGACGACGAGAAATACGCGATACGTGAACGATGAAAACAACAAAAACACTAAACAACATCAACCGAAACACACGGTGGTTAGTTGTTGGTTGCCGTACGCTGAGTTTCGAGCGCTTGTTGTGTGTATGTGGCGTTGAGTACAGCGGGTAATCGTATGCCACATACCGAGGTGTTGCAGCATGTTAACTCGAAACGAAGCGCCGCTGTTTCAACGCCTGGGACAAACAGAGATGGACGACACAAAAATATTCTTCTTATGCGTTAACTGCAAAAGAGTGAAGAGACCATCCATACACACAAATGAGAGACTGGTTTAACAGGTCTGGTGAGTTTAATCCAACGAGGTGAATTTCCCTATTACCGTTAAGAGTAAAAGAGATCATTGGCTACAAAACATAAATGGCTGCTTATGTACTGACAAAGGCAAGCAACAGAAAGAGAGCAACATATAATTTTACACAATCCAATTAGATTTATGATGACTTATTCCAATTTGTTTCGAATTTCGTATGACAGAAAGAGTGTAAAAATATGTTTTTAGTAGTCACATCTCTTTCATGCAACTTTCCCCTCCTTATGTTGCGTTGGTGTTGTTGTTATCCACATACCATTAAATATGAAGTTTGTTAAAGGCGTTAATAACGGTGTTGTTGTTGTTGTGGCTGGCGTTTTTCACAATGGTGGTTATTAACAACCTAACCACAAAACGGAAACTGGTTTCATGTCCCCGGTTGTTGGTGTTGAGTGTTGAAATTAACACACACCCACCACCGCCACCAAAATCAAACTTAGCGCAACGGTTAATAAATTGTGTGTGTGCGTTTCAGTGGCTATTGTTGTTGATGCTGCTCCACCATTTGTGGGGGAGACGCGTATGAAAAATGGGCGGGTCTACGCATGCCTAAGTAAACATTTCCATGCAATTGGTTAACTTTTGTGTTGTAGGTATATAGGCAAAGTTCTAGTGTTTGCGCGTCTCATCTTCGTTGAGAGAAATACTAGTTAAGACACAATTAATTAGCAATACACCAACATGGAGGAGCAGCACACTGTATTAAATTATTGATAATAAATAATTTTTAATTGGATTGTATAATATTATTTGTTGCTTCTTTTGCACACAACTACTTGTATTTATTGCTTATGCTTAGAAAAACTTGTTGGGGTTGTGAAATTTTTGAATTTATTTGGGGTCAAATTCAAATATTTTCTTGTTTAGTTTAGTTGAGAATTGTGAAGAAAATTGTTTTAATTTAACCTAGAGGGAATCATAGGTATAGAAAATTTATTGAATTTCTTTGGCTGAATTTGTTCGATTACTTTTATTGTTGAAATTAAAACAAATAAAATTGTAACGTTCCACATATTTAGAATCAATCAATCTGGTTTAATATATGGGTATTTTCAGCGGAAGGACGGACGATTTCATAGTAAGAATTTGCTATATGTATTTTGTTTTTGTAATCATATCAAGAATTTGTTGAACTTAAACAAAACAAACTATCAACCGTGATCGAAAAATTAAAAGTTGGAAAAAAAAATTTTCTGACTTGTATTAGTAAAGACGAATACATCAATTTTATTAAATTAACTTGTCCAAAGCTTTTCTTAGTTTCCGTGTTGATTTAGCGGATTGCAAAATTGCATTCTTTTGCTGGTCACCAGTTTTAAATTTTCATATTATATTTACTGATGATGCAAGTCCACTCTTATCATAAAATTGTAGTTACAACAATAGATAGCACCAATAATAGTAAGAAATAAGAAGTAAGCAGCAAATTGTTGATTTTATTTTATTGGCGTTCTAATGTAACATTCGTGACCAACCATTAGTGGCACATAAACTTAATAATATTCCCTAATTTCGCAAATAAAACAATGGCTTACGCAAAAATTTTTTTAAGCATTTCACAGCTATGGGATATTTTGTCACATACCGTCAGTAACATAATGTAGGTCTTTATTACCTCGCGGTTAAAAACCAGAGGAACAAATTTGCCCAACAAAAATATATTTTTAAAGCGCTATTGGTATAATTTATAAACTAATTAAGTGCATTTACTAAAACTTAAACAACACACAGGCTTTTGAAATTTCAAGAACTAACATAAAACGCACTTCTATTTCGTGTAGCATAACGTAGGGTTGTGTTTTGTTATAATCTTGGATTACAGTTATTTAAGTATGACAACTTTTTTACATAATGTAGAGCTAGTAGGGAACTATTCAAAATATATTATAAAATACAAAAAAGTTTAACTTTTATGTTATTTTTTTCCAATTGAATCGTACGATCGTAACATTCGTAAGGCTGGAATAACCCATATGTATATCGTTGGAAAGTCTTTTCTTTCCAAATCCGGTAAGAAACTCAAAATCGTTTTGTATTTATCCGCGCTTCTGGCTTGTAAATGCGTAAACGTTTGAAGTTGTGTATTTTTTTACCCAATACGAAGCGGTTCTTGTTAATAACCGGGGTCTCGATTTTGATTTTAGAACCATGGTTATGGGCAAATTTTCTTCGAATTCATCGTTGATTACGATTTTGATAAACGCTTGGTCGAGAAAAAAGAGTTGATCCACTCTAATGATGATGTACGATATTACATATAACAATTTTGTATGTCTTATTACACAGTGCAACAGTAAAACTTGAACCAATTGAGACCGCCAAAATCTGAAAGCTTATGATCGTAGAAGAAATCCCCTAGCTGGGTTTTGAATTATTAGCTAAGGTTTTTTTATAATTCAATTTTGAAATTTTCGAAAATCATGTACTGATTCTTAAGGCTATATTTCGTGAACTATTCGAAATTTTGATGTCCCTCTTTGGTAAAATTTTAACTCTTAATCAGATCTAATAATTTAACCTTCTGATAAAATCAAAAACACAACAAAATCTCACTCAAAAAACCAAAAATTTAAAAAAATCGTCAAATTTGTTTATAGATTTTTTATTGTTTTTTGATTTATTTCTAGTTTGTATTTATTTCATTTTGAAAAGCATAGCATTTTTAATTTCGATAAACGTACAATTGAAAGTGATTTCTTTACAGTTTTGCTGATTTGACTAAGATGTTGTTGTTTTCTTGATTTTATTTCAAGGCAAAATTTTTAGATCTGATTAAGAGCTAAAAACCTGCTGAAGAGAGAAAATCAATATTTGGAATAGTTCACGAGATATAAACTACTAAAATCCTCTCCTCAGTCAAAAACTTCAAAAATGAATTAAAAGAAAACCTTAGCTAATAATTCAAAACCCTGTTAGGGGTTTTCTTCTACTATCATAAGCTTTGAGATTTTGTGGGTTTCAATTAGTTCAAGAGTTTGAAGTTGGAAAATGTGCTTCTGTGTTATTGAACTCTAAAAAAAACCTTAATTTCTTCATACTTTTGTGTTTATGTTACCAGGTCACACTCGTCTTTTTTTCTTAAAAGTTTTTTATTAAGAAAAAGTTGTTTTTTGCGAGCAGTATATACTTAAGACAATCAAAAACAGTAAAAACAATTAACTACATCACAATATTTGTGGACTATATACGGAAATTTTTAAAGAATTTAACGTAAAAGTCATAATTTGGTAAAAAAAAAACTTAAATTCGTAAGGCCAATCCCGTCGTTGTCATTTTGAGCAGAAATCAAGTTCTTTCAGTTTCTAAATGTTACTAAACGTTTTAACACATAACATTATTGGTATTCACATCATTTTTTTTTAATAAAAAATTTTTCTTAATGAATTATAAGCAAAAATGTGAGTAAAAAAAATCATTTACAAAAATTTCATGTGTTTTACTTTCAATAACTTCAATGAAACTGTACCTACCCAATGTGCTCGAAAACGGACTCGGCTCCGAAACTGACCCGGAAAAACGGAATCCGTGAAAACATAATTATATTAAAAATTTTCAAACTAGTGAATTAGGGGCAGAAAATACAGTTGTTTTCCTATTTAAATATTAAAAATCTTTGTTATGTTAGTAAGCACATGCTGCTGCAGCTCGTCTTCAATCCGCATAGAACTATTTGTCATAATATTATTGTAACTGTAATTAGTAAACAATATGATATTAAAATTTGAAATTCCTTTTAAAAAACGGACCGAAACTGATTTCCGTTTCGGAATCCGTATCGGATAAAATGTCCGTAGAAACGGATCAGTATCGGATCCAAAACTGATCCAGATGGCACACTGGGTAGGTGTAAACACTTCTGATATGTTAGAGCCCCGGAATATCAAAAACTATTAAAAATTATGCACCGCATTCAAGGTTTCTGTCTAAGTGGGATTTTTGAAGGGTTACTCAGTCGGTTTTACATTTCATGTTAATAGTATGTTTACAAAAAAAAATAAAACTAAGTAGCTAACGAAAAATCAATTCTCATTGTTTTGACAATATTTTAGCAAACAAAAGTTATATTAGGAATTCCTCATTGTTATTTTTTTTTAAATGTGTTAAAGTCGATGAAAAAATTACAATTTGATGGTCATTGTCTCGGGGGTGAACCAAACCAATATCAAACGATAGCATTTGACCTCAATAACAAAACCCTAAACTCAATTTTGCCCCACTACGTCACAAATTTTTTTTACCGTGGTTTAAAGTTTAATTTTTTTGGTTAAAAGTCGAATCAAAGAATATGAAAAATCATCTGTAAAAGTACGTTTGGGGTATTTCATGTCTTCAGAGACCTATATTAAAACAATTTTAACCCTCTAGCTCCCTCCCGAATGGGACATTTTTGGCCCAATTTTGAAAAACTGTTTAAAAGTCGACTTTGGACGGAGGTCAAGGATTATAATCTTTGATAGAAATATTCTCCGGAAAATTTCACTAAGGGTCACCGAAGACAAATAACCTCTACGAGTCAAAGGTTCCAAAATAATATCAATATGAAATGTTAATGAAATGTTAAAAAGTCTATTTTTGAACAAACAGTGCAACGCACTATATTTTGGGAGTGAACTAAACCAATATCAAACGATAGCATTTGACCTCAGTAATAAAACCCTAAACTCCATTCTGATCCACTACGTCACAATTTTTGTATACAGTGGGTTAAAATTTGTTTTTTTTTTAGCAAAAAGTCAAATAAAAGAAAATGAAAGATCATGTTTAAAAATAGGTTTGGGATAGTTCATGTCTGCGTAGACATACATTAATATTTTCAGAGTAACATTTCATCAGAACATTTGAACCCTCCTTATTTAATTTCAAAAATTTCATTTCATTTTAAAAAAATAATGATAAGGAATTTAGAATAACAAAACTTTCTGTGCACAATTTTGTTTTAATACAATAAAAGATTTCGAAAATCGGTCAAGAATTGGGGCCTAAAATTTCATATGTCCTAAAAACCTTTTTTTTCCCACTGTGGACGGTAGGCTCAAAACAGTTTTAGGTTCATTGAAATTGACGATAAAAAGTCTAAATGCCACTGTATTCTGGGTTGATCATCGATCAAAAAATGCTTGAATTAAAATCCTAGCTGGTCCTTTTTTGAAAATATCGATATTTTTCATTTCTTCAGACTGGACCAAAAATCTTTGTAATTTTTAATCAACAACAGTACAAAAACTGGACAAATGAGATAAAATCTTTTTATTTATTATAAAAGTACACAAACAGGGATTTAATTATTATTCATATATTGTCTTCGGTTATTTTGACATTGCTTCAAGGTATAAAACGTAGTTTGGTAGATAAAAAGAAGAAATTTAGCATGCCATAGCCTCCAACTAGGAGAAATACAGAAATAAATTGTTCAAACTCCTTTATCCTTTAAAATATTAAAGTCCTTTACAAATTAACGATCCCGCGGATGAACAAGTAAGTATGCAGTTTCCTATTCATGGACACTACTATCACTTGTATATAGTTTCGATCATTGGTCTTAATGTGTGTCGCATGGTGTCATATACTTAGTATTGGGAAAAGGATTTCAATTACGAACATTAGTTTTTACTGGTTTTCTGAATCAAAATTAAGGTTTGTATCCAAAAGTAGAAGCAGAAAATATTTTGAACAACTTTCTTAAAAAAATCGGGACAACCAACCGAATAGAATGTATTGGCTGTTAAAATTGAGTCAAAATCGGATAATAAAAAAAATCTACCATTTAAGTAAAAACAAAAATTCTCTTTGAAAAAGTCAATGAAACACAAAAACTAATGATGCAGTTCGATTCCTCGTGTCTGAATTACAGTAAAACCGTCGAGTCCGGTTTTGTTTATTTTTTCGACTACAACAGTGTTCTTTTTCACTGAAAGTAATCTACAAATCTAAAGAACTAATTAATTTAGTCTCATGAATCAAGAATCGATTCGGAAATCGAGTAAGGAATCAGTTGCCTCAAAAAATTTTAATTACACACTTTTTTAAATATTTTTACAGTGTACGTTCAATTGGCTGCATCGGTTCGTATCGAAGTAGCTCAATCTGTCACACCAATTTTCCAAGACCTTGTTAATGCTTTTGAGATGTAGCTCACGTATTGATTTGACGATATTGACCTTAAGTGTTTGGATCGCTTCTGGATTAAAATAATATATGATTTTAAAATTAACTTGTATTTGGTCCACCCTCTATATCATTTGACACGAGAAAAAGTGTAACGTATTAATATGTTGGACCTTAAGTATCTGAAGAGCGAATTCAATTCTGGAGCCATGTCCGTCTGTCTGGGCGGCTGGCTGGTGTGCAGGGTAACTCGAGTAAACTTTACTGAACCTTTTAAAGATTTAACAGTTCTATTATTTTCCAAAATTTAGTTTTAACTTCCTAATGAAAAACTGAACGATATTTGAATTTGGTCAGTTTATTTATCTTACAACAATAAGTAAAATCTCAGAAAACCGAAATATTTTCTACAACCCTTTGGTACCTTCAATACAAATGACCAAATTCACCAATATACATTTACATACACACTATGTATCTTTGTTGCAAGTGCACTAAAAACAATACAAATTTTGCACAATCTTATCGCTAATTGAACGTTAACTCACGAACAAAAAAGGGCCTCGTTCTGACTACTACTATTTCCAATACAAGGTAGTCTAAATTGTCCCCATAATTTCAAGGAACTCTTTATTAAAATATCCACTAGAATTTTGTAGAATGAACTTAGGGTGAAAGTTTTTATCAGTTAGTGAAATTTCTGTACTGTTTTATTTTAATTTTCATATTTTACGGAATTTTGACAGATTTTCCAAGCTGTAGGGAGGGGGGGAGCTGTCCCCCCCCCTGCTCCTACCTGGCTACGCCCTTCGTTCTTAGCTAGTAGTCTTTACACAGAAAAACACAAAAATTAAAAATATAGCTCCCTTTTAAGTGTTTGAATATTAACGGTCAAATTCAAGACTATAATTGGTGCTGATGTATCATGTGATAAACTTTAACGTAAATTTAATGTAAAAAAAATAAAAATTTCAGCTACTGCGTGTAAATTTTGTTTCTGTTGTAAATATTGTTGCCGTTTGCCATAACGAAAACAAGCATATTGATTTTTTATAAAATCTTCAAGATCTATTGATTTATTGCAATCAGCAACCCGTATTTTTAACCGCTTATATACTAGAATCTCTCCTATTACTAATTTATGGGATCACTAAGGAAACTGCTTTATTTTTATTGGTAGAATTTTGATTGTGAAGATAGACTTATATTTAAGTAGTTGGAATTACGCTTTGCCTGGATTTGACACATTTATATTTATAGTGTTTAGTACTATAATTACTTACTTCTAAAGCCACACTGATAAGGCACGATCAAGTGGGATAAGACTGGCTTAAGTCTTTTACAAAGCACATTCAACAGGACCTTAGTTGGTAGTTGGAGCACACACTTCGATCACCTTGTTTCAGCACATAACCTAATACGCCTACATTCTAATCACAGTTCATGCACTTGTTAAGCCAAACTGTGTGTAAGAGCTGTTGCTTGCTCTTCATACCTCGGTTTGACTAGGAGGTGGGCAATCTAAGCCGTCGTCGACAATTGGCGTGACACCTTCGTGCGCTGGAATGTTGGAAGTGTTTTATCCAGCGTATCTGTAACCTGTAATTTCCATCCTTGTCCTTAGAGGAGGGGAACCCTGTACAGTAACCTTATGCATTTACTTTTTTGAAACTTTTATGGCTTCACCTCTATCCCTAAGTCAAAAAAAATGTATTTACATATCATATAATCCATACCGAAATATAACCGTCATGCATTTGTATTTTTACTTAATAACTTAACTAAATCTAAAAGTGTGTAGTAATATTATATTTTAAAGTAACTAAAATACTTTCCAGTCAACACCACACTACATATGCGAATAAAGTCAATGACCTTATATGGTTTGCATGTTAAAATCAATGCCAATCCTAAACTGTGCTGACCCCATACTGGCACGTGTATTATGTTTCAACTCTGCCGTAGATTGGTTTGTTAACTGTTTGTGATTTGTATTATCTTTTATTATGATTTATAACGTATTAATTAAGTATATTTTTATAGCATTAACTATGAAGTGAGATATGTAGTATAAAACGAACAATTATTGTTATCTAAATATAATGTATGTATCAACATTTAAACACCTAATCTTGTTAATTTTTTCATATTCAAATATTTTAATATAATTTCGAATTTCTTTAATAGGAGATCGAATATAACGTGTATTTAAATTTTAAAATAAGTCAACATGTAGTATATCTATGTCTTATATGGTTGCACAAAGTGCGATCTAAAAACTGTAGCCCACATACGTCACTACACAGAAAAAAAACGCATTCTAAATTTTAGTTTAAAATTCTTATTTTTTGCATAAAAAGTACTTAAATATTTAAGTACGAATAGTGCCAATTATTCTTAAATCAAGTACAAAACGGTAAAAGTTCAAAAATGTAAGCGTATAAATTGTTAAAATAAGAATGAAATTCTTCAACTAAGTTTGTACGAACTTAATTGAAGAATTTTAAGTACGAAATTCTCAACTTTAAAGTAAAAAATTCTTAGGATTTATATCAAGTTTTTTCTGACTTAAAGTAAGAATAAAAATCTTACATTAATCTCGGTAGAAATTATTAAAATAAAAATAAAATTCTCCAATTAAGTATGTAAAACCTTATTTGGAGAATATTAAGAACGAACTTGTCAACTATCAAGTAAAAAATTCTCAGAATAAATATCAAGTAATATCTGACTCAAAGTAAGAATAAATACCATCACCCAATATAAGATATTGTGAAGTCTTGAGTTATTGAAATTAATAGATTTTTAATTAAAATAAAATTACTTATGTATAATTTTTTCCCTGCATGTGGTGCAAAATCGTCCAAAACTTATCTTATTTGTGTAGGAGTTATAGGTGCCGGTTTGGAATTTATGTGACAAATATTAACTTTTCAAAAAGGTAATTTTGATTGGGGGTACGAAAAGGGGTGAATCGATACAGTCCTTATTCATTCTTGACTCAAATTTTCATACGTACAACTTACGAAAAATTTGACTGCATTCAGTGTGCTTACAAAAAAAGGTATGTATGTAAGACTATGGGGGTGAGTTCGGTCCTTTGTATGGGAGGTTCCAGAAGGGGTGTGTCAAATAGTTAGGTTTTCTGAGGTTTCGCCTACTTTCAAAATATAAATTAGCCGACTTATTTTCATTACCGCCCATATGTCCGTTTGGAAGTTATGGGGGGAAATATTAATTTTCCAAAAATAGGTCATTTTGTATGGGAGGTACCAGAAGGGGTGATCCGATATAGTCCATATTCATTCCTGATTCATATTTTAATAACCCCACAACTTACGCATAATGTGACTGAATTCAGTGTACTTACAAAAAAGATATGTTTGTAAGACTATGGGGGTGAGTTCGGTAATTTTTATAGGAGGTACCAGAAGGGGTGTGTCAAATAGTTGGGTTTTCTCGGGGTTTTGCCTCCTATAACAACATTAATTAATCGATCAATTTTCATTACCCTCCAAGAGTCCGTTTGGAAGTTATGGGTGAAAAAATAATTTTCCAAAAATAGGTCATTTTGTAGAAGGCGTGAACCGATATAGTCCATACTCATTCCTCAGTCCCATTTTAATAAGCGAACATCATACTCAAAAGTTGAGTGAATTCAGTTTACTTACAAAGATATTTTTGTAAGACTATGGGGGTGAGTTCGGTCTTTTGTATGGGAGGTACCTGAAGGGGTGTGTCAAAAGTTAGGTTTTCTGTGGTTTTGTCTACTTTTGCAAGATAAATAATAAATAATATCAAATATCCATCGATCGTCCGTTTGGAAGTTATGAGAGAAATATAAATTATCCAAAAATCGGTAATTTTGTATGGGAGATACCAGAAGGGGTGGGGCTATTTTGCCCATTTACAATCCCATAAGTTCGTCTTGAAAAATATTAATACTGCTAAATTTTCATACCGATCCGTTAAGGTTCACTCGAGTTATCCTGCTGACCAGCCAGCCAGCCAGACAGACGGACATAGCTCAATCGACTTAAAAAATCCTAAAACGAATTTGGTCTTAAGATACTTGGGGTCTAACTCGTCTCCTTTAATGCGTTACACTTTTTTCGTATCAAATGATATATACCCTCATCCCTAAGGGTGATGGTATAAAAATCTTACATAAGTCTTTGAGAAAAAAAATGATTGGGAGAGAAATAACATTTGCTCTGTAAGCTTAATGTTTTCTCCCCACAATTATCTCACATTCTAAATTTAAGTTTAAAATTCTTATTTTTTGCAGAAATCGTACTTGAATTTAAGCGTATAAATTCTCCAATTAAGTAAGAAAATCTTAAAAGCTTGTGCGAATCAAGTGACGTGTGATCTTCGTTGATGCCATTTTCGCACCAGTGTGTTTTGACTTCTCATTAGTTTCGTGGAAATTATAACACTTAAGGTTTGTCATGATGGTAAAAAAGCAAAGCAAATGGGTACTGATTAGATAGTTTGGCAACTATCTTATTAGCTACTCTCATATTATTTAATAAAAATCAAGCCGTAAAAGACTTAATGACATCTATAGTTAAGAATTCTATACATAAAATTCAAGCCCCAGCAGGCATAATGTCATCTATATTCAAGAATTCTATACTTAAAAATCAAGCCCCATCAGGCTTAATGTCATCTATTATTAAGAATTTTATACTTAAAAATCAAGCGCCACAAAGCTTAATAACATCTACTAATAAGAATTCCAGTCTAGGGTTTTCCGTTCTTGGACCAAGCATTTTGTACTGGATTTAAGAAAATCTGTACTTACAGTACTTTTGACGCCGCTTGGGATTTAAGTACGGAATACTTACTTTTTTTTTGAGTGTAGTGGTATGAAATACTAAAAAAGTATTATTTGGCAAACAAATGAATTTTTGTGAGACTTAATGAAGAAATTCTTTACGTTTAAATAATGTCAAAAAAATTAATAAATTCATAAAAAATTAATAACAAAAAACTAACTTTAATTCAATTATACAGTACAACATTTTTCAGCTGATTGATTTGGGACTCAAATCTGAAAACTGCACGTGAAAGTAGCCCGAAAAAGAAGGAGTTCTGCATTATTCGTTTTGTCAAGATACATGCTATACTAATTTAATATCGATTTGAAGTATCGTATAGGGGAATTTGTCACGTTTTGGGCTCTTTTGTCTGACATAACTCGAGAATCACGATTTAGCTAAAACAAATTTAAAAAAATTAAGAATTACAATTTCTTTAATCTGTTTATATAACATTTCCCTTTACAAGCAACAGTTTCACTTTTCCATTCATCAAATGATTTTGAACTAGATTTATTTTGTAGCAGTAACAAAAAACCTGTTGTACTCGGTGGCGTATGATTTACGAGGAATATTATTTAAATTAATCATACGCCACCATATAACATTATAACAAAAGAGTCTAAAACGTGACTAATTCCCCTATACGATACTTCAAATCGATATTAACTTATTATGGCATGTAACTTGACAAAAGGAATAATGCAGAAATTCTTCTTTTTGGGCCTACTTTCACGTGCAGTTTTTAGAATTGCGTTCGAAAATCATGTGTTGTACTGTGTTATGGACCAAAGTCGTAATGATTTTGTTACTTTTTCAGAACACATGCAAGAACGTTCAATGCATGGATATTTCGATTTAAGATATCTTCTCTTAGAGAATGTTTTTTTTTCATTTGCATGATCTCATTGCTTGCAGCTTTTTTTAAAGTTGGCATAAGCCGCTTAAACGAAGCCTCCTCTGTACATACTTCTATGCCACATGATTTTCTATTGTCTTGACAAGTTTAGGCTGCACCGCCATCTTGCTTTGATCAAGTTTCGAAATAGAGCTGTCACTTTAATGACAGTTATGGGGCCTCTGTTCAATAAGAAAAGCCCCCCCAGCTAAAGATGCGGTTGGTCTTTTTTTTGTTTATGTTTCTACACCCGTTTTTGTTGTTTTCATAATGGCAATTGTTGTGTGGCAGTTGCCTATACTCGCGATTAATTGCGTTTCGCAAGGAGGTTGTTTTCATGTTTTTCCGCAAAATGTGTTTATTTACAAAACAACTTCAAATTTATCGACATTCAATTGCAATTCAATTGACATGAGCGCAAAAGCATTTGTAAGTACAGGGTGTGGTGTGTGTGTGTGTGCATACGAAGTACGATGACGACGTCAACGGGTGCGTGAGAAAAATGTGAATCGAATAAAATGGGAGGAAACTAAGAAATAGATAAGAAAAAAAGTTGCAAATTGTATATTGATGTATGCACTAAATTACAGGTAACATATAGGGTGATGGTCCCACATAGCGTTAGTAAATAATACATTTGGTATTTAATACTGCATAAAGTAAAAAATAAGATTGTACAACATAATATTGGTCCCACAATCTACACAAACTTTCAATTCTCGAAATTGATATCCAATTAACTTTTTGAGTAAATTTTCTTCAAAAACAAACACAACAAAGGTTGTATAGATTAGTAGTTTTCCAGACCTTAACCTAAATTGAGAAGTAATGTTTTTGTTTTAATGAAATTACCACCAGTAGTTAGTCTCACCATTTCCATTAAATTAAAAATTTAAAAAATTGTGATTTGTCATAGTTCAATACAGATCAAAAAAAACAAAATCAAGAACAATATAAAAAATTCTTATTTGTAAAAATCGACTTTCACTAAATGTTATAAACAGTGCAACCGATAATAGGCAAATGCATATTTTTTTAGAAGGATATACTAACAAATGGGTAAGATATTTATAGTTTCATTCTCATACAAGTGTTTTGACACATATTTCACCCATTAAGTCATATTTTAACATATTTTGGTTTTAAGAGCATATTTTTAAAAAAATATTTTTTTAAGCACATTTAACATTTTTTAGAGCATATTTTTTAAAAAATATCCTTTTTTAAGCATATATCATATTTTTCTCAGTTATTTTTCGTTCCTAAAAACAAGGAAGGGCGTCGAGACTATGATGCAATATGAAGCTTCTGATCTCTTTAACTTGGCAAACCCAGAGTGATCCTTGCCAATTGAACTTCAAGTCTCCTCACAGAACTCCGTATTCGTGGTACTACACAGAAAGGAGTACCTCCACATTGTGACGCCTAGGAACGTGCCTTTAACTGTGAGGAGCGAAACTTAAAACCCAGGCGCGTCTGCTCAATACTGGATACCTTGGTCAGCGTCTAAACAAGAATGGGCGGCTGTAATAAAATCCTGGCAGGAGGAGAAAAATGCGACGTGGTGCGCTGGGCTTGCAACCCGCCACAGCGTTTGAACTACTGCAATGAAAAGAAATGTTGGCGACCACCGCAAAGGAATTAAGGACCATGATTTAAGGATATGCACCTGGAATGTTAGAACACTGTATAGATCAGGTGCCTCCATTCAACTGGCGGAAGTCCTCGAATAATACAAAGCTGGCATAACCGATTAACAGGAAATCCGGCTACCGGGAAACGGGTGCTCGCACATGAAAAATTGTACTAGGCGATTTTAATGCTAAAATAGGCATTTTTGAGCCTACCATCGGAAAATTCAGTCTCCACACCGAAATGTCAAACAATGGCATCAGACTGATTGATTTCTCTGCGGCAAGAAATATGGTAGTTAGCAGCCCTTGATTTGACCATAAAAATATTCATAAGACAACATGGTGATGAATTGACTAGAAATCAGACTGATCACGTGGTAGTCGATGGAAGGCACGCATCTAGTGTTCTGGACGTACGAGTGATCAGGGGTTCGAACATTGACTCCGATCACTTCCTTACCCCAGTTAATGTACGCACAGGGCTAAGCATGGCGAAAAACGTACGTAACCAGATACAACGAAAGCTGGAAATCGGTAAACTTGGGACCACATAGGTAGCGGACGCCTACTCCAACCACCTAACTCAACTGCTGCGGAATGATCCAACCCCTGATAATATACATAACCTCACAGTGGTAAAATATAGCCGACTTCATAGAACGGGGTGCGAGAAGCGTACTTGGGTACCCAAAGCCGTCTCAAGAAGATGTCTGGTACGATGATGAATGTCGCAATGCCACGAGAGAGACGGATGCTGCATACAGAGCGAAACTGCAGCCAATGGCAACGCGAGCTGTTCGTGAACGGCACAGGGAGAAGAGACAACAGGCAACTCGTCTTTTTAGACGGAAAAAGAAGGATCTGAAGAAGAGGCAGGATGAGTGCACAGAGTTGCTCCGAAGTAGAAGGGAAGGCCAAAAATTCAACAAGAGAGTTAAGGCGAGAATGCGTGGAACAGTGTTGCCCTCCTGCAAGGACAGCGATGGCCAGCTAGAGACGAACTCCGATAAAGTTCTGAAATTTACTGGATACGAACACCACTCCAGAGGACCCAGCCCCAATTCATGACGATGGTATTAACTGTCCACCTCCGAGCCAGAGCGAGATACTTGTGACAATATCCCGCCTTAAAAACAACAAAGCAGGTGGAGCCGATGGTCTCCCTGCTGAATTGTTTAAGGCAAGCGGAGAGGAGCTGATTAGGAGCATGCATCAGCTTATGGAGAACATCTGGCTAGAGGAGAGCATGCCCGGGAATTGAAGTCTGATTCTGTTATGTCCCATATACAAGAAAAGGGATCGTAGAGAATATAATAGCTACAGTGGAAAAGCCTATTACCAATTGCGTAAAAGGTCCTTTCGGGCATATGGTGTGAACATCTAAAGCCAATTGTAGACTAAACTAATTGGACCAAATTAGTACGGCTTAGACCTGGCAAATCTACGACGGATTAAATATTTACCTTACGAAAAATCCTGAAAAAACTCATGAAAAGCAGATCGACGCCTACCACCTCTTTGTCGACTACAAAGCTGCCTTCGATTCTTCGATAAGGAATTGGCTATATAGGGCCATCTCTGAACCGTTCAACATAGAAAGAGGTTTTAGGCAAGGCGATAGCTTGTCCTTTACACTATTTAATATAGTTATGGAGAAGGTGATGAAAATGGCTGGTGTCAACATGTCTGGCAACCATATTCCACAAGAGCTATATGACACTAACCTATGCCGATAATACAGCCATCATTGGCCGAAATTTGCGGGATGTTACTGCAGTTTTCTTATCGCTAAAAAGGAATTAGCAAAAATTGGGTTTAGCTGCTAACGAGGACAAAACAAAAATAAGATTTCGACGAACAAAAAGTCTTTTCGAAAAATATTGTTTTGAGGTAATAGATGAGTTTACCTACCTCGGATCTTCGTCAACAAGAAAAAAAATGTCAGCCAAAAAATTAAGCGGAGAATAGTGCCAATAGATGTTTTAACGGACTTCCGCAGCACTTTAGTAACACCACCTTATCTCGAGATACGAAAAAACATCTGTACCAGGAGTTAATTTTACGGGATCTCTTGTAGGCTGCTGAATCGTGGGTGCATACGACAACGGACACACAAAACGTGGGAGTACTCGAGAGAAAAGTATTCCGAAAAATATATGTGATCTGTGTCGGCGGCAAGTTTGCCATCGGATGAACCATGAGTTGTATGAGCTTTAACACGACATCATTGTAGCTAAAAGAGTCAGAATCCAACGACTACGATGTCTGGGACATGTTGCCAGTAAGAAAGGCGTTTGAAGGCAAACCTGAAGAACGGCGCAGAGCAGGGAGACACAAACTTCGTTGGAAGGAACAAATGGTTGGCAACGTGCCACCATCTGGTAGAACCAACTGGAGAAAACAAGCAGAAGATCGATGCGTGTGGAATTCTATAATACTTCGGGCCTCAAATTTATGAACCACGCTCGTAAGTTGTAATGGGCTACTTAAGTAAGTAAATCTTAATTTTTATACAGGGTCATTTTTTAAGAGTTAAAGTCTTCAGGTTGGCAGCACGTGTTGGTAATGACATCCAAACGTCATCATGAAAAAACTAGCAAATGAGCAGCGATTGCAAATCGTTGATATCAAAATTCGTGCTCTGTGACAAATGTGCATCGTTTGAAATGACCATTTTATGGTCGTCAAAATCGACCTGCTGTATCGACAAATTTCGCACCAATTTTACTTTGTTGGACATAAAACCAACGACTCACATGCCTAGAATGCGTACCGAAGAAAATATTGCAGCCGTAGCGACCACTTTGAGGATCGTAAAATGTCAATTCGTCGCCGTTCTCAGCATTTGTGCATGTGTCACACAACCACAAGGAAAATTTTACACGTCGATTTGTGTTTCTAAGCCTATAATATTTAACTCACGCAAGAATTGAAGCTGAATGACCTACCACAACTTCTAATTTTTATTGAATGGGCCTTACAACAGCTCAATGAAAATATCAAGTCATGATACGCGATTTTTGTTTTGCCCCTATTGGCTGAGTTGAACATGGTTGACTTGTGGTTTCATCAGGACGGTGCAACATGCCACACTGCTCGTGAAACAATGGATATGTTCAATACTTCTCCCATAACTTCCAAACTGGTACCTAGGGGATATTGAAATTTGGCCAGTTAATATTTCTTGTAATAGGAGGCAAATAAGAAGGAAGGACAATGACTCAATACTTCCTCAAGATGAACTAAGCTTCTTTGTCAATGCTCCAGTACTAGAATTAAAGCACAATCTAATAGAAGGAATGAAATCGAATGAAATTTTTGATTGGTACATCTGTACCATCACACAGTGGGGAAAAAAAAGTTTTTTTGGACATTTGAAATTTTAGGCCCCAATTCTTGACCGATTTTCAAAATTCTTTTTTTGTATTATTGAAAACAAAATTGTGCACAGAATGTACGTTTTTTTTTATTCAGAATTCCTTACCGTTATTTTTTTAAAATTTGTTAAAGTCGAAGAAAAAATAATTTTTGATTTTAATGTTAAATATTTTTTGGAATACGTGTCCTAAAAATTTCGAACTGACCTTAATTAATGTGAACATATGTTACGAATTAAAATCAGTGAAAAAATAAGACAAAAAAATTTTTTTGGCTCAACTGCAAGCAAATATATGGTGGCACTATTTTCACACTTTAACTCGGTGTCTTGCTCATAATTATTATCCGATTAGGACAAATTTTAATTTACAACCCGAAAAAGTTTTAAGAAAGTCTCCTGTAAAATATAAGCCAAATCGGTAAAGGTCACCATGCAATTTTTTTGCATATGTACCAAAATAATGCATTTTTAAAAATCCAATAAAATAAAATTTTTTGTTTACAAGTAGCCTAAGTGGTGTGCTATCCATTTAAAAAACGAATACCATTATACGTTACATCATCTGTCAAAATAAGGAAATTTGTTAAACGCATATACAAAATTCAAATATATTTGCAATATATGGGGCTTAAAATCGCAATAAAAACATTTCATATGTATTAGTAGGCTTAATTATGTATGCCTTATGATATTTTGATACATAAATGAAAATAAGAGAGTGTAACTAAAATTTTTCCAATTTCTTCAGGAAATATATCGATTTTTGGGTTAACTTTAGTATTGAAATTTAAAAAGTTTTTAAGCCTTTCACAAATTTCCGTATTTTGACAGATGATGTAACATATTTAGGTGTTAGACTTTTTAAATAAAAAGCACACCACTTAGCCCTACTTGTAAACACAAAACTTTACTTTATCAAAGTTTAAAACTGCATTATTTTGATACATATGCAAAAAAAATGCATGGCGACCTTAACCAATTTGGCTTATTTTGTACAGACGACTTTCTTATAACTTTCCCAGGTGGTAAATTAAGTTTTGTTCTAATCGGATGATAATTATGAGCAAGACACCGAGTTAAAGTGTGAAAATAGTGCCTCCATATATTTGCTTGCAGTTGAGCCAAAAAAAATTTTTAGTTTTATTTTTTCACTGATTTTAATTCGTAACATATGTTCACATTAACTGAGGTCAGTTCGAAATTTTTAGGACTCGTAATCCAAAAAGTATTTGACATTAAAGTCAAAAATTATTTTTTTATCGACTTTGACCAATTTTTAAAAAATAACGGTAAGGAATTCAGAATAAAAAAAACGTACATTCTATGCACAATTCTGTTTCCAATAATACAAAAAAAGAATTTTGAAAATCGGTCAAGAATTGCGGCCTAAAATTTCAAATGTCCAAAAAAACTTTTTTTTCCCCACTGTGCATCATTGCGGTTTTTTCCAAATCGGGTGCAATAGTAACGGAAAAACGGATCAGATCAACCACGAAATGGCTATCAAAGCTCCTATTTTTAAATTCTGTACTAAACAAATAAATTCTTTTTTATTAAATTGAATAAACAGAAAATTTTGTAATTAATTAAATTATATTTTTTTTTTTATTTATGATAATTTTAAATTTTAGGTGAAAATATCGAATTATCGATTAATTGTTTCCAATTAATCGCGATTAATTATTTGTCGTTCAGAATAATCATATGATTAATTAATCTATTATTCTTTTTTAATTGCCATCACTAATGGTACCTCCTTCTGGTACCTTCATTATAAGTAACCGAAATTTCCCCCTTTACATGCATATCTTGTATGTACACTGAATTTAGTCAAATTGTGCTAAGGAACATTGATTTACGAAAAAAAGGTCATGTTGTGCTGTCCCTAATCGTATCTCCTATAAAAATTAGTAAAATTTTTACGATTTTGCCTGCTGGTGTTATGACCAAAAGTCCTATCTACAACCGTTTACAAGCAAGCAAATAAAAATACATAAGTAATATTAATACAAAATAGGTTAATTTCCAGTACTCAAGACATAAACAATATCTTAAATTAAGTGATGGTATTTATCAGTCAGTTTACCTGTTTGAAATTTCTGTGCTGGTTTATTGTGTAACGAAATACTTATAAGCTGTTTACTTTGACTTTGGAAACTATCTTGCATTCTTTGTTTTAGAATCTTTACCTAATTTGGTAGCCTATTTATAAACAACATTGTACCACAATTCTCTTTTCTTATCCTTATTCTTAACTGGCCGCTTTTTATACATTTTCTTTATGCCTTCAATTTCTGAACATCATGCTTTTTCCCACAGCTCTCCAATTTATCTGCAACTGCAAAAAAAAAACAAACGATATTACTTTGAAATATGATTTCAAAGTCAAATTCAATTAATATTGAATTTTCGTCGAGCACATTTAGTTCAATAGACATGCAACGGTACACAGTTTGATACTAATCGATAGAAAATTGTTAACACCTCCAACGCCTAGAAAATGAAATCAACTTACAGCAAATATACTCACGTTTACAACAACAACAACTCAATGAGCGTTACAACATCATTTGAAAAATGTTTGTAGTGAGAGCCACAACAATAAATAAACCCTCGAAAACGAACCAATGAATGGACTGTGTGCGAGTATATTTCCCATTTAGCAATATGTGAAAAGTGTTAAAAGGAATGGGAATACAATCTCTGGGAATACAAACAGATGTTTAACCTAATGAGAAAAACTGATTAAGTTACTTACTGTGGCTGCAACATACGTCCATCCTTTAGCTGAATGGATTTTTACTGGACTGGATAAGAAAGAGGGTGATGGGGGAGGGGAGTACACAGATTTTTACAAATGTTTGGAGGTGAACTGCAAATGTTTTAGAGATTGTAAATCTTGCCGAATAAAAACAGACATTTATTCTCACATTAAAGTCGAATTTTTATGTTACACATCATAAACAAAGTGCTAACAATGGCGAATGGACATGTGGGGGCTTTTATGATGTAACTAACGAATGTGAATGTGGGAGATAGAAGCGCAAAAACTTCTGCTAATGGGCAAAGTGTTGTAAAAAAGTTAATATAGGCAAAGATGAAATAACTAGAAATGTAATGAAGGGGATACATGAAGATTCCAAATTCAGATTAACTGCTAACGCTTTATTGGGCCATGACATTAACCGGTCTATTCTGACGTGGTTACAATAGTCACCACGGTTACAATAGACTACTTTGGTTACAAAATCAAAAAATCGGTATTCCGAATCCTTATTTCCGTGACAATAGTAACAAAAATTGTTACCTGCCAAAAAGGAGGTAACAAGATAGTTACAGCTGTTTTAAATAATATTATGAGTTGTAAGAAACAAAATTTGAAGTCGTGGATGGTAGCAAAAGGTTTGGCGCAGCAGTGACCAATTCTACATTACACAGGTTTTGTCTAAAATTTTTGACTGTACAATTAAATTGGGTACTTGTCGGCCACTAAAATTCATTCAAATGTGTATTAATATCTAAAATGATAAAAGTCAAAGTCGAGTTCAATATGTATGTTTTTCGATTTTTCCAGAAAATTTCAAATAAACGTTAATTTAAATTAAAAGCAAATGTAACAAAACTGTTTTTTTTAAATAATTTTCACATGTTGTCAGGAAGTATAGGTTGTTTTCAACCTATCTACCAAGAATAAATAATTAGAATAGTCGAAATATTCATACCATTCTCTCAAGAAACTTCATATATTGGTATAATGAAATTAGTAATTGGAATTAGGAATTGGTATAGAAACAGTAGCCAAGTAAACTGACCGATGAGTACCCTCACCTTATGTATGATATTGTTTAAGTCTTGAGTTATTCAAGTTAACCGATTTTTAATTTAAATATCTTATGTATTATTTTTTACCTGCTTGTGGAGCGTAAACGGTTGTAGATAACACTGTTCGACAAGGGTTTTTTTCCTTGTGTTTCATTATGTGTTTCTAAGAGTTTTTGACATGGGAAATTCAAAAACGTAATCAGAATTTGCTATAAGGCATAGTTTATTAGTTATTTGAAGAAAAGTTTTGTTTTCCATTTAAAATTTGTATGTCGGCGATTTGTTAAAAAATTTAGTAGAAACAGGTGGCAACATCAGCAACATGCCTTTTCGGCTGCAATCATCCCCCTATTCTATTTTATAATCACATAATCTTCTTTTTAATTTTCTACGTAAAATTGGGATGCAACATGTCCTTAAAAGTGAATTTTTGCCCTCTTATTTCGATTTCTTTTATAATTACTGCAGCGACGTGTCCGATGAATATGGTAAAAGGTTCCACAAAGACATTCTAACTTTAGAAAAGCGTTACGATGGAAAATATATGCCTACTAAATTCGCTGACTGCTCCTGGAGCATTTTAGGAGACTGCAAGGATATTCAGAATGAAATAAAAAAACTTTGTTAACTAATAGAAAATACATAATTGTTCTTCTTATTTTTCATGTTTTAACCTCTACTAGTATCGGTTTTTGTATTTAGAAAAGATTTTGTTGGATCAAATAAAGTTTTCATTACATTTATGTAAAATGTATATTAATGCAACAAAAAGAAAGCTTAAAAAATGTTGATCCAAAAAAACTAAGAAACTGTGCCTGATAAAAAAAATCTGAAACATATTTGAAATCATGATATTAATAACCATAGGAATCACAATTCAGATACCCAAGAAAATATTAGCTGACTGCTCTAAAAAATTTAAGGACACTGTAAGGATATTCAGCATAAAATAAATCAAAAACTTTTTTAACTAATGGAAATTACAAGGGCGTAGCCAGGATCTCAGCCAGGGGGGGGGCTGAAGGTTTTCCGGTTTTTTTTTAACTTATTTGTAAAAAAAAAAAAATTAAAAGTTTAACTACATAATAAAAAATTAGTACGTAATTTTCAGTATCATAAACGTAATTATCTTAACCGTTATGTTTTCATGTGTATTTTTTATTTTTCAGACGAACTTTTTTGAGTCTATTCCATGTTGGTTATGTGTTTTTATAATTAAAAGCCAAATAGATTGTAGAATCATCGGCTGTCCAGAACCGGTCACATCGCGCATTTGCGAGAAGATTGACAAAACTTCAAAAAACGTCCTTTTTGTCTGAAAAGAACAAGTAACTTAAATGGCGTTGCTAGTGGAGGTTCTATAGTCTTTAGATTCCCTGTAACATATCAAAAATAAGCACCATTTAACCTCTTATACAAAACTTCAAAATTTCTATGCAATTTTTTGAGACATTTTTCTAAATAATTTGTCATAACTCGAAAGCCACTTGTTTGAAATTTCGAAATTTTAAAAGGCCCGAATAGTGATATAACCGTTACCATCCCTCAGGCCAAACGATTTAAGCTATCACCGTGAAAATCTATATAAGC
Source organism: Muscina levida (assembly GCA_964034835.1). Taxonomy (NCBI): domain Eukaryota; kingdom Metazoa; phylum Arthropoda; class Insecta; order Diptera; family Muscidae; genus Muscina; species Muscina levida. The sequence continues at coordinate 52,741,060 of OZ035880.1, read as the reverse complement.
AAGATTCTTAGAGAACTAGAGAGCAGCGTGAAGGAATTTTTCGAAACTTGTACTTTAAGAACTAAAAAGGCCCACAGAGGGTAAAACTGGTACCAGACAATACAACGGCTTAATGTAGAATCAAGAAAATATATGTGAGCTTGCTTCATATACAATTAGATTCGAATTTAAGGGAAAAATAATACCATAAAGTAATAAAACTGGTGCCACCACCTAGACCAAACGGCTTAAGCTATAGTAACGAAACTCTTCATGGGCTTTCTCTCAATAAAATTAGAGAGCCGCACGAAGCGATTTTTGAAAATTCGTACTTTTAGTGCTAAAAACGGCCCAAAAAAGAATAAAACTGGTGCAATCACCCAGACCAAACGGATTAAGGTAGAATCGCGAAAATCGGGTTGAATGTTTATTTTATGAAGTAAATTGTGGGATATTTCGAAATTTGTACTTTTAGGGTAAAAGGAGACCGAAAAAGGGATAAACTGTAATCATCACCCAGATCAAAGGCTAATAGTAGAATTGCGAAAATTAGGACGTTCTTATTTTATTGGGCAAGTTAGTTTTTCAAAATTCCTACTTTTATGGAAGAAAAGTTGGAAAAGGGATAAAATTGGATAAAAAAAAAATTTCGAAATTCGTATTTTTGGTATAAAAAATTAGAGAAATATTATCACCCCTAAGACCAAACGGCCAATAGCGAGATTGAGGGAAATATTTATTTTAATGAGAAGTTATGCGATGTTTACAAGAAAGTAGCGGCGGAGTAATGCGAGCCCGGAAAGGTATGTAGACTAGCTTGGTTTGACCAAATCCGTCAGCGTAGAAATGGAAATTTGGTGTGAATATTCCGTTAAAAAAACTCAATATAGTTTTACCCTTATAACAAAGACGTTAGCTACTGTTCAGCCATTTGCCATGACTTTTGTTGTCTTTATTAAGAAATTTACCAAAAATATTAGATGAAATACACTTTCCCATAATTTTCTATCGACCCTCCTATTAATGAATTATTTAGTTGAATTTCAAATATTTCCTTTAAGTCCTGTCAATTGTTCTTCTACTTTTCCTTTGTATTCCTTTGTCCAGCTTGGGAAGACATATTAAATAATAAAAAAACACTGTTGAATTTATACCCGAAACTACCGGCCTTATAATTTTTCTCGTGCGATCTTTATATTTTAAAACAGCCCCATTTTGTTGGTTTCAACTTTAATTAAAAAGTTTGAGACAGCCGTAAGAACTATTACGGAAATACAACTACCAAAAGATTTTTGAATACATAAAAGAAATAGGCATGGCACTAAATCAGACTACTAAATATTCTGACCATACGACTAGAAAGATCTAGAATCATTTTTTTCACGTTTGTTACTAAGAACAAAATTCGCATACAAAGAATAGGGTATAATAGGGTGGGTCAATATAAAAAGTTTTGCTGGTCTCATCCTAGTATAAAAGACAATTTAAAGACAATTTCCAAAAAAATATTTATAAGCGAACATCTATTGCTAAATATAGCTGAGCCAGCTAGCCAGCCAGACCGACGAACATAGCTCAATAGTCCTTAAACGAATTTGGTGTTAAGATACTTTAATGCGTTACAATTTTTCTCATATCAAATGATAAATACCCTCGTCCCTAAGGGTGATGGCATAAAAAGAGCCTCGTTGTGCGTATAAGTAGTTCCAATACAAATAAGCCTAAATTTTTCCAGTAATTTTAAGAAGGATTTTTCATTTGTTTTTGAATTCTTTAATACTTTCTACACTGTGTCCATTTTTACAGTTTTATACATGTCTGTAAACGTTTGGCCTTACTATCTTATATAGTTAACGCTATACAAGCTGCCCACCCCTGCTCCTACCTGGCTACGCCCTTGAGAAATTACATATTTGTTCTTCTCATTTTTCATGTTTTAAGCTCTACTGGTATCGGTTATTGTATTTAGAAAAGATTCTGTTGGGTCAAATAAAGTTTTCATTACATTTCTACAAAATTTATTTTAATAGCACAAGAAGAATGCTGAACAAATTTGAACCCAAATAACTAAAAACCTGTGCCTGATGAAAAAAATCTGAAAACATATTTCAAATCAAGATATGAATAACCATAGGAATCACAATTCAAACACCCAGAAAAATTAAAAATATTTTTATATCCTTCACCATGCGCATGAACAGAGTGAAGGGTATATTAATTTTGTTCTTCCATTTGTAACGCCCATAAGGAGGCACGGTAGGTATGACAATATATATATATATATATAAATGATCAGCATCGAAATCTGAGTCGATTTAAAGGTGAAACTACTCCCACCTCCCATACAAACTCCCCCTTTTTCGGGTCTGTCCCTGCGATTACAGCCGTAGTTTAAGGGCAATCAAGATGAAATTTTGTATGTAAGCTTCCCTACACTAAACGGTGGTTGAGTAGTAAGATGAGGCCGATCGGTAAAAACCTGCTCCCACTTCCCATACAAAATTCCTCTTTTTAGGGGTGTCCGTATGTCAGTCCCCGTGATTACTGCAGTAATTTAAGAGCAATCAAGCTGAAATTTTGTATGCAAGCTTCCCTACACTAATAAGCGGAGGTTGAGTAGTAAGATGAGACCGATCGGTCAAAAACTAATCCCACCTCCCATACAAAATCCCTCTTTTGTGGGTGTCCGCATGTCAGTCTCCGCGATTACAGCAGTAATTTAAGAGCAATCAAGCTGAAATATTGTATGCAAGCTTTTCTGCCCTAAATGGATGTTTAGTTCTAAGATGAGACCGATCGGTCAAAATCTACTCTCACCTCCCTTACAAACTCTCCTTTTTTGGGGTCTGTCCCTGCGATTGCAGCCGTATTTTAAGAGGTATATTGCTAACATTTTGTACGCAAGATTCTATCTCTAAGCGGAGGCTACTTTCTAAGATTTCAGCCGTAGCACAGTGGTCCATTTCCCTGACCTAGCGTAACGAAATTAAAATTTTCCACATTCGAAATCTACTACAATTTTATTTCCCGACGATAACTAACTATTCATTTAGAAAATCGATAACTTCCAAATTTACAAATTTGCTTTAATTGATTAAGAGTCGGCTTTCAAACTCGACAAATGTCAAAACAGCTGCAATAAAAACGTTTTAGCGCGTTTTTACAATTGTGAAGATAGTGCTGAAAAATTGGGAAAACTCATATTGGTAAATATTTTTTGGATTTTTTTAAAAGATAAAGGTATGTAGTTTACAAAAAAAGTGTATCGTAACCTGTGCAATATATGAGGTGCTAGAAAATTGTGGTAGAAATCAACACTTTTGTTTAATCCTTTTTGTGAACGAATTTTGACTTCTGTAGAGTAGAACTTAGTTAGTCGGTATCGGCCGGTGAAGAGACTGCTCTTTTCTGTTAATATATTTCGGCTACTTTATGAAATGCCCAACATTTGCTGCTTTCAGCTGCTTTTGCTCACTATGTTGCAATTTTTAGGCATCATGTCGGTCTGCAATTGCAACCTTTTTCTAGTAAGGCAGTCCGAGTCAGAGTGGAGTGTTGACTCGAAATAATTTAATAATATAATTTAATACGTCTACAAATTAAAGAAAAGATAAAAAAAAAATTTTAAGAAAAAATTTAAAAATGAAAAAATTATTTTGGTGAAAAATTTTTTTTTTCATTTGATTCCTTTTTGTTTTATTATTCTAGAACAATTTTACTTTTGACGAAAATTTTATTACTTTTTATGTTATTAACTTCGTTACGCTAATTCAGGCAAATGTGCGTAGGTTACAATATAGCGAGCTGAAATTTGATATGCAAGCTTTAATCCTATAATAGGAGCTTACGTTGTAATATGAGCAATATCGGACGAATACATCTCCTACCTTCCATACAAACTCCCCCTTTTTGGGGGTGTCCGTCCGTATGTCCCTGTAGTTTATGAGCTTTCGGGCTGAAATTTGGTATATCCAGAAGCAGAGGTTAAGTTCTAAGATAAGCAACATCGGATTTAAACTACTCCCACATCCCAAACAAATTCCGATTTTTGGAGAGTTACAAAATTCATAAAAATATTCTCCAACTCACCAACTCATAAACTTATCGGTAAATCGAATCAAATCGATAAAAATTATTGACAAAAAGTGGATGTGAGAAGCTAAAACTAACGTCCACTTCTCTCTCTAACGTCCCTTTTTTGTGGTACAAAGTTTAATGAAATATAGTTGTAGTGCAAATAACCAGTTTTATCACCATTTTTACAAATGGTGAAGGATATCTGAGCTTCGGCATAAAGTATCTCAAAAAGCATATTTTTTTGAAGTTTTCGATTTGTGCTCATTTAAAAACAAAAAAAATCTCTATCTAGGGTAGCCAGATATTAAAATCGGAAAAACAGTACATTAGTGAATAAAAAACAGTAAAACGGAGAAAAAACAGTACATTTTAAATTAAAACATAAAAATATATTAAGCCCCACATATTTTGAGAATTAATTCAATAAACAGCAAAGACAATGTTAAAAATAATAATAACATATCATAAACGCATTAAATTGCTATATACAGTCGAAACTCTCTATAACGAACTCCTATATAACGAATTTTTCTTTATTGCGAAGCAATTATAAAGAACACTGTGTTTTGGGTCAGCGTTTAAAAAAAACTTACAAATGTGCACAAAATGTATGCAAAACTCTTTTCATGAGAGTGTTTGAGAGGTAAATGTGACACAAACTCTGTACCGTTGAGCATGTTAACATGCAAACACATCTCGCTAAGTGTCGGAAAACGATGTTGCTCTTTTTTCTGACTCCCGTCGTGTGTGCGATAAAGATGACACAACTCATATGTGCACTGAGAAACGAAAATACCCAAACACGGAGTAACACATGAATATTCATATAGAGAAAAAAACACATACATACATATATTTACACATATACAGCTATATTTCTTCTTCTTCTCTACCAATCTTTTAGTGTCGCTCGTTTATGTGTGCACACCATCTTTGAGTGCTCAGGAAAAAATTGTACAAAAGAGTTTTGTTATGTGTTGACTCTGTGTGCGGAGCATCTTCGATCATTAAACTCTTGTGTTTTGAGTTCGCCTGCGCTCATTACCGACGTTTAAAATGTGTTGAGCAGAGTGTTTTGGAGTCTTTTCAATCCCTGTTTTGGGTCTACTTTGAGTGTATTATAATCTCCATAAAACGAATTTCCCTATAGCGAATATTTCCTTATAGCGAAGCATTTTTGCGACCGTAACTTGAAGATTGAAGCGTTTTCAATCTCCATATAACTAATTTATTCAAATAATTTTTCGTTATTATTTACATACATCTCTTAACAGATTCAGATGAATACGAAGAAGAATCTGCCGATATTGTGAAACCGTTACCTATTTGGAAATGAAAACCAATGTACAAAAAACTGTGTACTTCTCTAAATGTATTAGAAATTATACTGATGAAGAAAAGTGGAAAAATTTACATTAAACCAAAATAACTGACTACTGCAAATAAAAAATGTTACAAGGAAAAAAATTGTTCCTCTTTTCTATAAATTTTCTTTATAGCGTAGTAAATATCCAGTCCCTTGGAATTCGTTATAGAGAGTTTCGACTGTAATTAATCATAAATTATTGCCTCTTTATAAAATTACGCTTTAAATAAGTAAAAAAAAGTGTTAAAAATATTTAAAAAATTATGATATCAATAGAGATATCATCAATTTTATACTTACAATTGGTCAAAGTTTGTACTTACAATACAGATATGCATGTAAATATATGACGGTGAATTGAATCATTTGTGTGGATGGTACCAGAAGGGGTGTTTTATAACTTTATACTTTTATAAGGTTATTAATCTGACGAATTAAATATACCCAGCAGTTTCTTCTTTGGAATTTATAAATGAAATATACATTTTACAAAAATAGGTAATACCAGAAGAGGAATTTTGCTGTGGGATTGTTAATAGGCAGAATAACCACAGCCTATTTACATTCCAATGGCTTCGATAAGAAAACTATTAACAGAAGTAAATTTTTATAAGGATCTGTCCGTTAAGGTTTACTAGAGTTATCCAGCTCACCCGCCAGCCATCCAGACAGACGGACATTGTCTTAATATATTTGATACTTTCGCGTATCATATGATATATATAGTTATATATGATATTATAGTTATCTTAAAAAAATTTAAAAATTGTATGCATCCAAAACAAAAACAATGTTGTAAACAAATTATGTGTTTACTTTGGTAGAGTGTTTTATATTATCTTCGGCTATTTTTGTAGACTATTTCAAACATGTTTTATCAAATATTGAATTGGATTGTTATATAAAAAATCAGTAAAATAAAAAACAGTACAAAAACAGTAAAAGGTTTGAAAAACAGTACTTTTGCGTACTGTTTTACGTGTGCAGAAAACAGTACATTAACAATAAAACAGTACATGTACTGCTAGAGACAGTACGTCTGGCTACCCTATCTCTATCTGAAATCTTCATGCTTCTCAGCGCGAACTAGGAATTGATTTTAGACAAGTGAAATTTTTTAGAATTCATCATAGATTCCGATACTGTTATACGATTACCACTATTTTTTCGACGTGAACAAATTGATCCGTCCTAATGAACATGCTATTTGGAACTAAATAAGTATAAAGTGCCGAGGCGCTGCCGAGGTAGCTGCGCAGACTAAAACAGTTATGTGTTTTTAATTTACTTTACAGATATGTATTTTTCAATTACTTTTCAGGAGAGCGAATCGGTAATAAATACTATAGATAGAAAAATTAAGCAATATTTATTGTAGTTATATTGGAAAACACCTTTTGTTTGATTGGGGCACAATTTTATTTTGTATAGTATGTCAGAGGTAACATTACCAAACATTTTTAAATAAGCTATGTATGGGGTATTTTTTGACGTATATAACTTCTGATAGGTATAAGTGTAAATTTAGCTGTCATAAATTATGACTCATAATAATGAAGTGTGATAGGCTTTCATTCAGTATACTTTGGAAAATCACCATGTAAAGACTACACAAGAACAACGTTTACAAATCTTGCAAATTTATTTTCAAAATGCGCATTCTGTTCTCCAAACTTATGGAGCAATTTGAAAAGTGCATATAGTCATCCATCTGAGCAGCTAATATAAGCCATCGACGCTGTAGACTGTTGACGTAGACGCAAATTTTTTGAAGGAGAAATGGTTCCAACACCACCGTGTAAAATGCCATACAGCTCGTGAGACCATCACTTTGCTAAGCCAAACATTGGTGACCGAATTATCCCAAAAAATGGTATTACGAGTTCAATATATAGAGAGTATTCGGGAATATTCTTGATCCGTTTGAGAAGAAGACATTGCAAAAGAGGTTTTTATGGGCGCTATGACATTAGGCCCCACGAAAATACACCCCAAAGTGAAAATGAAATTAGGCCCCAAATTTGGGGTCTAATTACATTATGAAAATAGACCCCAGGAAATTATACTCCAAACATAAAATGAAAATAGGCACCAAAATTTATATATTGAGGCCTAATTTCGTAGTTGTTATTTGAAAGTCTGCAAATACACCCTAAAAAAATGCAAATATGCCCTAAAATATAGTGTTGTTGTTTTCTGTATAAAATTGGGGTATATTTTCATATTTGTGTTTAGGGTCTAATTTTCAAATAAATATCGCAGTTCGTATATAAAAACACAACACGCAAATAGGCCCTAAAACGGCGGTAGGAAATATAACCCAAACAATTTACCAAACCAATTATGAATACATATTGCCCAAAAAAAAAAGGATTTTTTCATATGAAAAATCACAAAACAAAATATATAATTCCAATTACACAATGTCACAAAATTTCAAAAGTTTCTGTATCCGGGACATTTAATCAAATCTGCTCTCAGATATGTGAAAAGTAGAACAGTTTTTGAGATATGGTCAAATTTCCATTTTTGGTGTTTTGAAAAAAGGTAGGTCTACTAAAATGCCATTTTCTCTGGTTTTTGTTCACCGATGTCACCGAACTGTGACGAAAATAAAAGATAATAAAATTATATATTAAAAAAACGATAGCTGATTAAAATCCAATCATAAATGACGAAGTTATGGCACATTAAAGTTAGATTTTTGTAAAAATTTTAATGATTTTTCATGTTTTCGCTGCATTTAATTAAGTTTTTTTCCGTATTTCCGTAAAATTTGCTCCGAAAAATTATTTTATAAAAATCACGGTGTTTTTTCTTATTGCATATGGTAAATTGTCTGTTGCGTGAAAAGCGCCGCAGTCGAAAATTTTTTTAGAAAGAAGAAAATTTAAGTTTTTTATGTTTTTAGTTTTTTTTTTAAAAGAGCCGCAGACGAAAAATTATTTTATAAAAATCGAGCGATTTTTGGATTTTTTTGTTTTGTTAAAGAAATGCGTGTTTTTAGTTTTTGTGAGATAATTGTACGTTTTCTTTATTTCCCCATTAATATATATGCCAAAACAGCTGAGATGACGAAAGATGTTATACAAGCTTACAAATAAGTTTAAAGGTAATAAACTATATTATTTTCAATAAAAAACCAAGGCTTTTTTATTTTGCCGAAGGAAATTAGACCCCAAAAATATTAAGCCTGACCCTAAAACGAAATTGGGCCCCACAATTTTATGAAATTATGCCCCAAAAAAATTGTTGGGGTCTATTTTCGCACATACATTTGAGGTCTAATTGCATTATGCAAATATACCCCAATAAAAATATGAAATTAGGCCCTAAAAAATCATAAAATTTCGTGTTGTTGTTTCCATATATTTTTTTGGGGCCTAATTTCATTTGTGATTTGGGGTGTATTTTCGTGGGGCCTAATGGCATACCGGCGTTTTTATGGCTAAAAGCATGAATCTTCAAACGAAATTTATATTTGCGTTCAATAGGCGGAGAGGACATGACAAAAGTGTTTTTTACGCTTAAAGAAATAGTTAGTATACAGACGGTTCCCGCTACTACAGATAAAAATAAAAATTGAATTTTGATCTTTAACGAAATGTCTGTTTCCGATTTGTGAAAGATATGACTTTGATGATGGAGTTTTTACTATCGTCATAGAGCATATGATATTTAGAATTTAAAACAATAATACTTAATTTGTTTACTTTTATGTTAATGAGTTACTTGAGATTAGTTACATAAGTTAATAAACTCAACATATTATTATTTAGCTAAAGTACCTTTTACCACTAGTATACATACTATAAATGTTTGACCACACTGAATCGTGCCACTATTCATAACACAACAGGTAATAATTTCCGAGGTTTCCCCATATGTTGTGAATCGCACAGTGGCTTCGTATACACTGCAAATTTTTTTTAAAAAAAAAGTATACCTGCCACGCCTATCTACAAATTTATCACCGCACCACTTCATGCACAGTGGCCGCTTAATCTATTTTTATGACAGTTGAGGGTACTAAGCCAGTATAGTAAAACACCCAAAGGGTTTTTCATTTCCAGGCTAAACATTTTATGACCTTTTATATTTTTGCGTATTTTGATGTTTGTTCGCTTAGTTTTTCAGCTATAACTTAAGAAAAATTGATGATTTCTCATTTCTTGCTTCAGCAGAATTGTAGCAAAGGCTTTAAAAAAATTATATATATTAATGTATTCATGTACAAAATTAAGTTGGACTAATTTAATCGAATGAAATAGAAAATTCGCATGAAATTAATATCACTCCTACATATGTATGTAGCGGGTACAATGTGCAAACTAGCTACAGTAAAATTCGCTTAGCTGCCCCTTCGCTTAGCTGTACATTCCGGATAAGAGCACTTAAAAACGTTATGGCTGCATTTTATTGCAGCATTTGTATGAAATTATCTCATTTAACTGCATTTTGCTTAGCAGCCCCGATGATTGTGTTCCACAATTCAATATCCTATAGAAAAAAAATTTGTTTACCAACACTTTCAAAATGGGTATCTTATAATCATATGTTTATCGAATATATTATTGTCTAATTACTAACGATAACGGTAAAAAACGGTAACAATTTGGGGTAACTGCATCATATATAAAAGTAAAAAAAATCCGGATAACTGCCTCCTGTGAGCAGGACTTGGGATAAGTGCACATAAGTGCACATTTCGCTTAAGTGCACAAAAATGTGTGCACCAAAATTCAGTGCAGCTAAGCGAATTATACTGTACATATATGCAGAACAGTACATGGGTCGGGATCGACATTCAATATCATCCGCAATGAACAGTTTTCTACTCCTTACGTATGAGACAGTCTATAATCTGTGGTGAAAAGGAAACAGTGCTTAAGTCGGCTTAAGCGTTAAATGTAATTATTTTTTATTTTTGACCATAGCTCCTTAAATTAAATAATTTCTGAATTGGAATGCACAACAATTTATTCCATAAGTAGCAATGATTCGATGGATGACTTTCGCTTATAATAGAAATACCATACGTTTTTAAAAATAAGGTTAAAACTTGGAAAGTTCTTTCCTGCAAAATCTGAATTACCATAGATATATTGAGGAACATTTATGAAAAAAAGGCGATAAATGAAATTTTTTAAAATTCATTTGATAAAATTGGTCCTAATTAATTTTCTATACCATCAGGGATGAGGGTATACAATCGAAACTCTCTATAACGAATTCCAAGGGACTGGATATTTATTTCGCTATAAAGAAAATTCGCTATATAGAAAAGAAAACAAATTTTGTTCCATTTAACATTTTTTATTTGTAGTAGTCAGTTATTTTGGTTTGAAGTACATTTTTCCACTTTTCTTCTTCAATATAATTTTCTAATACATGTAGAAAAGTAAACATTATTTGGTACGTTGGTTTTCATCTCCAAATAGGTACGGAAACCTTTAACTGATAAAGAAAGTTGTCCATATGTGGGTAACGGTTTCACAATATCGGCAGATTCTTCTTCGTATTCACCTGAATCTGTTAAAAGAAAAGGCAAACTGATAGCGACTGCAATGATTGAAGTTACGGGGAATTCGTTATATGGAGATTATAATACACTCAAAGTAGACCCAAAACACAGTGTTCTTATAATTGCTTCGCAATAAAGAAAAATTCTTTATATAGGAGGTCGTTATAGAGAGTTTCGACTGTATATCATTTGATACGACCCAAAAGTGCAACACATAGAAGGAGTCACTTAAGACCCTAGGTATCTTTGAACCAAATTCGATTTACGACATGAGCCATGTCTGTCTGTCTGTCTGTCTGTCTGTCTATCTGGCTGTCCGGCTGGTGCGCACGATAACTGTCGAAAAACGCAACCAAATGTTTTGAAATTTTGCAGGAGTTAATATTTTCCCAAAACTCCTTACGATATTGTAAATGGGCTACATGGCCCCGCCCCTTCTGGTACCTCCCATACAAATGCATCATTCCCCCAACTTTAGAAATCGAGTAATAATATCAATACACCCAACGGGATCGTACCCAAATTCTGTACTTAGTAAAGCTATAACAGGATAAAGTTTTGGAGAAAAAATCTGGAAGTCTAGACACGCCCCTTCTGGTACCTCCCATACAAATGTACCACTCCGCCCACTTTAGAAATAGAGTAATAATATCAACATAATAGAAATTTTTTTGTTTTACTGAAGGTGATGGTATATGTAAGTCGGGTTGCCCGACTGAAACTTTCTTACTGGTTATATGGATTTGGCCCGAGAATGCCAAACTCTTTGGCGGTTTCACATTTCTACTCTGGTTGAAGGTACCTAATCTGAATTTAATCTTCATTGATACCTGACTATGCTCTTAAAAAACCTTGGTGAAATCTTTTGCTTCTTTGTGAGAATGTAATCAATATCAGAATTCAGGAAGTGGGTTTTATTGTTCCTTAAACCATTTCTTCTAATAATATTTACAACAATAACGGTCTACCAGTATTACCTGACATTAAAATGGGTTAAGCGGTCACTGTGCATGGATTGGTCCTGTGATAAATATGTATAGGGGCGTGCAGATATATTTGTTCTTTACAAGAGCGTACAAAGCCACTGTGCAATTCATTACATGTGGGAAAACCCCGAAAATTATTACCTGATGTTTAACGAATGGTGATTCTTGACAGTGTGGTCAAACATAAAATGAGTCAAAAGACATATGTCAATTAAACAACATTTATAGTTTATGTTGCAATTTGCGCACTTCAACTATTAATGTTTTGATTCAGTGGCGGTATCTATACAACCGTAGTTTGTTTATCACCTCTTTTAGTAATACTAACAACAATATTGTATTTTCACCTGCATATTACTTATACTTGTTATTTAGTTCTTAACATATTACTGGCTAGAATCAATTTAATGCTCCTATCAAACTAATTTAATGCAAAAAAAAAATAAGTTGAATTAATTTAAAGGCATTTTATGGGTCTTTATACTTCAGACATTTTAAAGTAAAATCTGAAATATTCAATATAAAATAAAATTGACGTGATGAAATGTTTGTACTGTTGTACTCATAATTAGCACTTCACAAAGTATAAAAAAGTTACTAAGATCCTTAAGTGAGACCGGACGTGGCATGATGGTTAGAACACGCGACTACCATGCGGGAGATCGCAGGTTCAACTCCTGGCTCCAGTCATCATGTTGTCGACAGCAACTTCGCAGTATCAGTGTCGAGTCAATCGGCTATACTATACTATACCTCATTCAAGGGGTGTAAAGGGAAATTAAGTTAAGATCTTAAAGTGGAAAACTATTGCAGGCCTGTGTAATGTATATTCGGGCTTTGTTAAAATTGTATCATTCGGATGCTTGGGAGTATATTATGACTAAGTTTGCTATACAGAAAAAACTGCATTCTAGATTTAATTTTTTTGGATTAAAAGTTCTTAAAGTTTTCAGTACGAATAGTACAAAATATTCATTGAAATCTTTCGCTTTGTTCAGTGCTAATTGCTCTTTTATTTTTGAAGAAGTAATTAACGTGCGAATTTGGGAATTACATCAAAATTATATATGGTACTTTCATTGTTCCTTGAACCATTTCCTCTACTAATATTTACAACAATAACGGTCTACCAGTATTACCTGTCATAAAAATGCATTAAGCGGTCACTGTGCATGGTGTGGTCCGGTGATAGATTTGAAGATGGGCGCGACTACCTGCCTTATTTTTTTTGTATAAATGTGCAGAGTATTCAAAACCACTGTGCGATTCATAACATATGGGGAAACCCCGGAAATTATTACCTGATGTGTAAAGAATGGTGACTCTTGACAGTGTGGTGAAACATAAAATGAGTGAAAACACTTAGGCTAGCGCACTTAGGCTAGCCTTAAGATGCACTGTATTTTTGCTAATGCCCTTTTTATGCACGTAAAACAGAATGCAAAAGTATTGGTTATTTTTTAAAACATTTTAATGTTTTTTATAGTACAGATTTTTTTTATAACTACAAAACTAACCGAAGATAATAAACACTCTCATAACACATAACTATTTTATTTACAACGTTGTTATTGTTTTGGATGCATACAATTTTAAAAATAAGTTTAAAAGCAAATTTTTTAACATCGAGCTAAGATACATTTATACACAGAAAAAAAACGCACTCTAAATTTTAGTTTAAAAATCTTATTTTTTTTTCAGAAAAAGAACTTAAATATTTCGCTTACAAAGCTGCATTTGACAGTCCGATACGGGATGACACTGACTGACACGAAGTCTTCAGTGAAAATTGGCAAAAATCTGTCAGAGCCATTTTCTACCAAGCGAGGCTTTATACAAGGCGATAGTCTGTCCTGTGATCTTTTTAACATCGTAATGGAGATGATCATGCCGAAGGCTGCAGTAAACAGAAATGGTTCCATCTTCAACAAAAGTCACATGTTGCAAGCGTATGCTGATGATATAGATATTATTGGACGTGGATTGCGAGATGTTACTGCGGCTTTTTCGAGCATTGTAAAGCAGTCGGCTGAAGTGTGTCTGGTAATAAACGAGGAAAAAACCAAGTTACTTGTTTCAACGAACAAAGAGTCCACTCGTCTGGGACGCTGCGTGAATTTTGACTACTATAACTTTGAAGAGGTAGATGATTTTACTGCCATAAACAAAAATAATAATGTCAGCCTGGAAATCAATAGACGAGTATTGATCGCAAACTGCTGCTACTATTAGCTAAGCAAGCGATTTAACGACAAAGCGCTCTCTCGTAGAACAAAGATCCAGCTCTACCAGACTCTGATCCTACCTGTCTTACTCTACAGCGCAGAATCCTGGGTAATGACACAAGCGGATCAATCTATTCTGGGAGTCTTTAAGAAAAACATACTCATCGTTAACGGCGAGTACCGTCGTCAAATCATAATCATAAGCTGTACAACGGCATCGACGTAGTCAAGCGCGTTCAAATAAACCGAATGTGCTGGCTTGGCCACGTTGTACGAATGGACGAAAACGCTTCCGCTCGAAAAGTCTTCGGCAATAAACTCGCTGTTCGGCGCGACCAAAACTCCGATGGATGGGCCAGGAGAAAAAGCTGTTAACTAAGCTTGGTGTGACGAACTATCTACGGAGCGCAAAAGACCGAAGCTCTTGGATTACTTTTCTTCGTGCGGCTACTGATGGATAAATTTCTGTTGTTACTGCCATTAAAGAAGAAGAAGTAGACTTAAATATTTAAGTACGAATAGCGCTAATTATTCTTAAATCAAGTAAAAAACGGGTTATGTTTAAAAATGTAATGTAGAATGAAATTCTCTAATTAAGTTTGTACGAATTTACTTACAGAATTTAAAGTACGAACTTCTCAACTTTAAAGTAAAAAATTCTTAGAATTAAGAGGAAGTTTTTTCTGACTTAAAGTAAGAATAAAAATCTTACATCAATCTCTGTAGAAATTATTAAAATCAGAATGAAATTCTCCAATTAAGTATGTACGAACTTAATTGGAGAATATTAAGAACGAACTTGTCAACTATCATGTAAAAAATTCTTAGAATAAATATCAAGTAATATCTGACTCAAAGTAAGCATTAAAAATCTTACATAAATCTCTAAGAAAATAAATGTTTGAGAGAGAAATAACATTTACTCTCTTAGCTTAATGTTTTCTCTAAACAATTAATTTGTATTCTAAATTTAAGTTTGATAGTTTGGCAACTATCTAATTAGTTATTCGCATATTATTTAACAAAAATCAAGCCCCATCTAGCTTAATGCCATCTATAATTAAGAATTCTACACTTATAAATCATGCCGCATTAGGCTTTAGGTCATCTATAATTCTATACTTAAAAATCTAGCCCCATCGGGCTTAATGTCATCTATTATTAAGAATTTTATACTTAAAATTTAAGCGGCACAAGGCTTAATAACATCTGCAAATAAAAATTCCAGGCTAGGTTTTTTCATTCTTGGATCAAGCATTTTGTACTGGATATAAGAAAATCCGTACTTACCGTACTTTTTACACCTCTTGGGAATGGTTTAAGTATGGAATACTTGATTTTTTTTAGTGTACCCACATACTTAAGGGTATATATCATTTGATACGCAAAGAAGTGTAACATGTTAAACGTGACGAGTTGGGCCCCAAGTATTTTAATACGAAATCGTTTCAGAACTTTTTAAGAAGATTGAGCTATGTACGTCTGTCTGGCTGGCACGATAAATTTAGTAAAACTCCACTGATCCTTATGAAAACGAATCTATGGTATAGAAAATTCTCCTTCTGATAGCACCGATACAAAATTACCTGTTTTCAAAACCTGATTCAAAACTTAAGTGAAAACTCAGAGTTCAACTTCGCTGTCTTTATGTAGAAGGTGACTCCAAAACATTAGGGAATGTTCAAAACTATAAATATTCCGGCGACATTTCATTGCAATTGTCCATTTTGATTATATGCCGCACGTTGAAAAGTATTATATGCGCTTCGATCTTCTGCGTTTCTTCTCCAGTACTTCACACCAAGTTCTGCAAGGTTTCCAGGAACCTTGTCTTTCCATCGCAGTTTTGATTACCTGTTTACCAAGCGTACAACTGGACCTAGCCAACGCAACCGCTGCGTTCGACAACATCAATGTCCATCAATAGCTAATGATTCATATGACGTATCGGTACTCTATATTTTGGTATCGATGCCTGTCACAGCCATTTTTTGATCGGCGTCTCTCTTTTAGTTGGTCGAAAATAATTTTTAATCAGCCGGGTTAACAGCTTTTCAAACAGCTGACGTTCTCATACCTTGTTAAATTGTAGGTCCTGTTATGTACGTCTATCTAGATTGTATCTTAGATTATATTTCAAATTTATTCAAATTTATTATACAAATTAAAGTGTATTTTTATTGTTTTTAATTGAAATAACTGCATGTAAGCCTACAAATAAACAAACGTATCATAAGTTTGCCTTTACTTCTATAGAAAACATAAATAAATATGAATTTTGTTACCTAACACGACTTATGCTGATTACAATTTGCCTGCGCACATATGAAGTTATTTGTATTGGTTTTACTTTTTGGTAGACTATTAGAAATAAAATATTTCATATGCAAATGCAAGCGCCTCCAAGATGTCAACACACATACACGCCTATTCTCTGCATACATACATTGTTAAAAAAAAAACATGATCGTATAACACGCACATAAAAATGTTTAAACCCAGGTTGTTTTTAATAGGAAGAGGTTGGTATTCTCTCCAGCAACACGAAATATAATTTGAAAAGGATTATAGCAGATAAAACTATATAACAAAGTATGCTATTCCATTCTTAGATGTATTGAGATATTTTAGAAAAAAAATGGAGTACAATATGTTTTGTAGTTTCATAATTTATCCGTTACATACATTTCCCATTTTACTTGTTTAAAGTATAGCTCAGATATAGAATTACAATAGATTTACAATTAACATTGATAGAAGAACTTGGATATTCGTATAGAGCTGGTTCGCCCTTGCCTAGAGCATACAAGCTAGACATACTAAATAAAATCATGCCTTGTGGTCGCGCTAAAATTGTTTCGAAAAATTGCCTACGAATTAAAACAAATTGATTATTTTTATACATATTACTTAAACCTCTACGTAAAAACTTAAGCTCTATATACTAGGAGAGCATTGTAATCTCTTCACTCACACTCCGTTTATTCCCAAATGTTTCAAAAGAACTATGGAAATAAACGGCCGACAGCATTATCGTGACAGTTACTGAGCATAAAAATACTTAAGATATGAAGCTAATGAATGAATATTTGCGAAACTACAACGACCAAACTGAAAATATGAATTCTTTATCATAGCACGAGTTATGCACCAGACACGGCTTAGGAGGAGGAAAAAGTGGCGACGACACAAAATGTGGAGAAGCACGAGTATGCAAAAAAAGTGTGTTGCCACTTCAAAAAACGCTGAAAGTTATCATAAAATATTGCATAGTATTGGATAGAAAAATAAAACCTACTTTATGCTGCTGATGTAGCCATCAATGCATTTAAAATGGTTGTATTACATTGCAACATGATCATGCTGCAAATTTCATTGGATGATGTCCATTAACAACAAAACCTAAAGGCATTTGCACAACTTTTTTTTATATGACATTTTTATTATGTTTGCGGCTCTTCGGTATGTAAATTTTTCTTTGGGTGTAATGTGGGGGTTTCCTGTAAATTTTATTTCATTTCTTTTTATTTGTTTTAGGGTTTGTATTTACGAATGGTGTGAAGTTTGAACAGTTCCACATTTCGCATGGCAAACGGCATTTTGTCACCATGCAGCGCAAAAGGCCTTAAGAAACGTACAACGTCCAAGATAAGAGTCAACAACAATCAGCCAACCACAGAACATAGCTGCATTCAGCCGCATCCTTTACTCGGTTTCATTCGATGCATGACTTATGGTTTGTTAACCGGTTGTTGGCTTGTCACACATGCAAACGTGGTCAGAGATGACTTGGCCAGTTTGAATGGCAAATGACCTCTGGCGCTAAAGTTTCAAATAGTCGTATTTACTTTTTTTTCGTTGCATTTTTATTACAATTGTGATATATGACTCAATCATTGTTATGACTTAAGTACGGTAATATTTGGTGGTGGATAAATGACTTTTAAATTTTCTTAATGATATACACAAATTAATGAAAATAAATATGAAAATATAAGTTTATTGATAGAAATGATCATTAGACTGTTAAATGCTGAATTTATTGGAAGTTTTTTTCAGCATTTAAAACACTTGATTATTATTTTATAATCAGATCTATAAATATTTAAAAATTATAGGTTAGTATTTAGAGTATACAAAACCACAAACATTTTTTCGCTCAGAACCGTCATCCAGTTTTTTAAAATATCGATTTTTATCGATTGGGCAATGGGATATTTTAATCATAAGAATCAGCAGGAATAGTGTTGGGGATTACATTTTTTTTGCCGGAGCAGTGTTATGTAGAACGATTACAAATACCAGTACAGAAATTTTATTCAGATGAACATTGTCAAAGGGCAGCGGAAGGGAAGGGGAAAAATCCACAACAAGCTACGCAACTGCCCTGGAGCATCCGGAGTATCCATAGAGGGGTAAAATGTATGGGCGACCCCCAGTTAGTTTCCCATCTTACATTTTTTCCAAGCATACCTGCTCCCTGCCTCCTCACACTACGACAAATCCTGGAGAAGACCCAAAAAAATGCAGATCGAAACCTAGCATCTGTTCATAGACTACAAAGCTGCATTCGAGTCCGATACGACAGAAAACGATACATGCTATGGCTGAGTTTGGTATCCGCGCGAAGCTAATACGACTTTGCGGGATGACACTGACTTACAGCAAGTATTTACTGAAAATTGGCAAGAATCTGACAGAGCCATTTTCTACCGTGCGAGACTTTAGACAATGCGATAGTCTATCTTGCGATCTCTTTAACCTCGTAATGAAGAGGATCATGCGGAAGGCTGCAGTAAACCAGTAAACCATCCTCAACAAAAGTCACATTATGCTCGGGTGTGCCGATGATATAGATATCTTTGGCCGTGGATTGCGAGATGTTACTGCAGCTTTTTCGAGCATTGAAAAGCAGTCGGCGGAAGAGGGAAGAGAGAGGGTCTGGGGATAAATAAGGACAAAACCAAGTTATTTGTTTCAGCGAACAAAGAGTCCGCTCGTCTGGGACGCAGCGTGAACGTTCACAACTATAACTTTGAAGTGGTAGATGATTTTGTCTACCTTGGCTCTGCCATGAACAAAAATAGTTCGTGAGTTATAGCGTCGCAAACATGGAGCAAAATAAAGAGAAAATGTGGCATATTTTACAGTACTACTACGATAAAGGCAAAAATGCATCTCATGCTGCCAATAAAATTTGTGCAGTTTATGGACCCGATACAGTTTCCATTTCCACCGCACAACGATGGTTTCAACGTTTTCGTTCTGGTGCAGAGGTGATCGAAGATGCGCCACGGTCCGGAAGGCCTGTCGTCGAAAATTGCGATAACATCGCTGAATTGATCGAAAGAGACCGGCATAGTAGCAACCGTAGCATCGGCCAAGAGCTGGGCATGAGTCATCAAACCGTTAGAAACCATTTGAAGAAGCTTGGATTCAAAAAGAAGCTCGATGTATGGGTGCCACACGACTTGACGCAAAAAAACATTTTTGCCCGTATGGATGCATACGAATCGCTTCTGAATCGCAACAAAATCGACCCGTTTTTGAAGCGGATGGTGACTGGCGATGAAAAGTGGGTCACTTACGACAACGTGAAGCGCAAACGGTCGGGGTCGAAAAGCGGTGAAGCTGCCCAGACGGTGGCCAAGCCTGGATTGACGGCCAGGAAGGTTCTTCTGTGTGTTTAGTGGGATTGGCAGGGAATCATCCACTATGAGCAGCTCCCCTAGACCAAACGCTTAATTCGGACCTGTACTGCCAACAACTGGACCGCTTGAATGCAGCACTCATGCAGAAGAGGCCATCTTTGATCAACAGAGGCCAAATTGTCTTCCATCAGGACAACGCCAGGCCACAAACATCTTTGGTGACGCGCCAGAAGCTCTGGGAGCTCGGATGGGAGGTTATTTTGCATCCACCGTGTAGTCCGGATATCGCACCAAGTGATTACCACCTATTTCTGTCCATGGCGAACGAGCTTGGTAGTCGGAAGTTGGCCACAAGAGAGTCCTGTGAAAATTGGCTCTCCGAGTTTTTTGACAATAGGGAAGCGAGCTTCTATAAGGGGGGCATTATGAAGTTGGCATCTCGTTGGGAACTCGTCATCGAACAAAACGGCGCATACTTGACTTAAATCGTATTATTATTACCAATCTTATGAACAATTGAAAATTCAATAAAAATACCGCAAGACTTTTTTGACAACCTTATAATAATGTCGGCCTGGAAATCAAAAGACCGCAAACCGATGTTACTATGCGCTAAGAAAGCGATTTAATGACAAAGCGCTCTCTCGAAGAACAAAGATCCAACTCTACCAAATTAAGAAGAAGAACAAAAATCAAAGTTTTATAAAGTTTTTTTTATCCCATCACTTTAACTGCCCTTTATCATTAATCTTGAGGAGGTCCCCAACCATTTTTATTCTATTTTGTTATGTTATCAGCTCCTGTCGCACCCATGGTTCCTCTTGTAGGAGAACAATGTATGACCGACCCCCATTTGAATTTCCGTTACCAACTGAAATCTGATTATTTCTCACAAATTTCTTAACCTATAAATACAAATTATTACAAAAAGATATGCATGTAAAACTCCCAGGGTGATTACGGTCAATAGTACGGGAGGTTCCAGCAGGGGTGTGGCAAATGTTTCTGTTTTCTGAGGATTTGTCTACTATTACGAGTCAATTAAACTGGCTAAATTTAAATATCCTCTATTTGCCCGGTTGGAAGTTATGGAAGTAATATTAATTTTCGAAAAATAGGCCATTTTGTATATCCAGTAAAAACTTCTCAAACAGTGACGTTCGCATTCGTCGATAAACAAGTAGGTGCCGCTAGTTGTGAATTAGAAAGCGTGGAGGAACAAGAAGGGTTCGGCCGATATAGTTTATATTAATTTTTGAGTCAAATTTCTATTCTATTTCTATTTTCAGTGTACTTACAAAAAAGATGTGCATGTAAACTAGGATGGCCGCAAAGATATGGGAAAGAAATTGCAGAATTTTGTCAGTGCTACCCCCACAAAATACAGCTCATGGTTCATTTGACGACGGTACTCTCCGTTAACGATGTGTTAATTTGTTTTGTGTAGTATTTATCTCTTAAAGACTCCCAGAATAGATTGATCCACTTGTGTCATAAACCAGAGTCTGAAACATACACCAAGACAGGTAAAACCAGTATCTGTTATAGCTGGATTTTCGTTCATAGAGAGTAATCAAAATCTTTCACCAGTAACATCCCGCAGTTTACGACCGATGATGTCTGTCGGCACCGGATCGCCGTTTTTCATATCCAATCACGATTGTTGCTGCATTTGACATGTAATGCGCAATATTCTGCCACTGTGTATCGAAAACGCCAGAAGTAGGGGCGTTGTGTCGTAGTAGTTAGGCAAGTTGGTTGGAGTAGGCAGTGGCTATCTCTGGGGTTTGCAGATTCGCGATGTCCAGCTTTCTTTGTATTTGGTTACGTGCGCTTTTCGCTCTGCTTAATCTCATGCGCACCTTGGCTGCAGCCAGGTAATGATCCGAGCAAATAATAACGCCATGGATCACGCGCACGTCTATCACACTAGATGCATGCCTTCCATCAATTACCAAATGTTCAATTTGACTTTTTATTTTTTGATCGGCCAAGTTGCCTTGTGGATATCTTTGTTCTGAAATCTGGTTCTACTCATTACAATGTTTCTTCCCGCTGCGAAGCTGACCAGCCTAAACCTATTGTCTGACGTGTTGGGATGCAAGCTAAATTTACCGATCGATGGACCAAGAACATCTTCTCTCCTAATTTGGAATTAAAATCTCCTAGGACGATTTTAATGTCGTGGCCAGGGCAGCGGTCGTATGTTTTCCACATGTCGCAATTTTTACGTCGCGGGCATCCTCGTCTTATCCGTCGGATCTCCTGGATAAATTTCAGCTGCTAGTCGGATAGTGGCACCTTCTCTATAGAGGTCATGTTCTTGGCGACTCACATCCTAATTCGTGCCTTTCTGCTTGGCAGATGTAAAATATGTCACCTCCATCGCATATCCTGTTAAGGACATCCGCCAATTTGATAGAGGCACCGTCTCTATAGAGAGTTCGGACGTGCCAGGTGCGTATCATTAAATCATGGTTTTTATAACGTTAGCGGTTTTTCTTTCCTTCGAGTTTACATAATAGATAGAGAACATCTCAACGGTGATGGACTTTGACGGTATAAATTATATTATTTTAATTCCTGAAAATGATCCTCCAAGAAGATCGAAATTTTGAATAAAAATAATAATAGAAAACATGACCTCGAGCTTAATTATTTAATAAATAAATAGCCGCTCCTAGTTTCTTGGGGCTGCCAAAGCCACTATGATAGCCTTTGTGTTGAGCTTCAGTAACTTTTTTTACCTACTCCCTATGGCGCATCGGTGGTAACATGCTATTTAGATTGCTCAACATTGCGCCTTCTGACATTTGCTACTACTGACATTTGTTCCCGGGGAACACGTGACCTATCTGACGTTGTGAACTACTTGGGGACCTCCAAGTGCATAACGTTCAGAAAACTCAAATTAGAAAATCCCCCAACCCAAATACAAACGGTGAGGATATTTATCGTCCAATACTACTGAATAAAATTTCTAAAGTGGTTTTGTGGAAAGTTTGTCAAGTGCAGAAACATAATGAAAACCAGAACAAAAATTTCAGTCAGGTGAACTGGCTGATAAATACCATCACCCTATTTCCTTTTCCCCAAATTTTAGGGAATATTGTAAAAACTTGTTTTGTAGCGAGGACTAAAATTATTAGATTGTGGCAGTCAAAATATCCTATTTTATAGTAAATATGTTTACTATTCTGAATTTTTTTTATAAAATTAATTTGCATTAC